>CM045074.1:13403257-13474634 GCA_024542945.1 allo-octoploid hybrid of Carassius auratus x Cyprinus carpio
TCATCTGTAAAGCATGGAGGAGGTTGTGCATGGCTGTCTCTAGAACAGGACCTCTTAATTTTAATGATGACTTAATGTATGATGACAGTAGAAGAATGAATTGGAATGGTACAAAACCATCTTGGCTACAAATATTCAAAAAATGCCACCAGACTCATCAGAAAGCACTTCAATTGATCAGAACAATGACCCAAAACACCCTGCCAGTTCAGTCAAGAAGTTTATCAGGGCAAAGAAATGGAAAGTCTTAGATTGCCCAAATCAGTCTCCAGATTTAAATCTGATTGAACATGAATTTCACTGGCTGAAGAAGAGACTAAAGGCAGAAACTCCCCAACAGTTAGAATTGGCTGCATTAAAGGCTGGAAAAAGCATTTCAAGGATGAGACCAAGAGTCTGGTGATGTCTGTGGGTCACAGATTAGCTGCTGTGATTGCGCGCAAGGGATCTGTAACTAACTAATAGCTTTTAATCTTTTACATCTGCCTTAAGTTCATCTGTCCCAATACATATGCTCACATCAAATAGTGTAATGAACTCTAAAAGTGCTGTCCTTTTAATTTGGTACAACATGTATGTGTTGGAACAGCTAATAATAAAATGTGACATTCTGTAGTTTTGTCTCATATTCATCTTTTAATCATATTTGTGAATGTCTTGACTCCACAGCAAACAAAGCAATTTTGTCTTTACTTTTCCAATACTTATATATAATAGATATGCAGTTACTAGTGTTTAAAACCATGTCTATCAAATTAGTTTGCTGTGTTGAGTCTTATGCTAAGTAGCATTTGCCTGTAAGAGCAACAATTTCGTGATTTCTCTTGTATTGCTTCTTTTCTTGTATACTTGAAGACATTTGTTCACCCTGCCAGTCTTTCATCCATATTCATGGACACAACCGAGTGGAGCTTACCGTCCAGGCCTGTGAATATTTATGAAAATCCTCTGCGCCTATATTATGAATTCCTTTTAATATTAATCTGTGCACACACAGCTTCAAGAGGCGTTCTCCTCCATCAAAAGGCTTTGAGTTACACGATGGTGAGCTGGAAGGAACACCTGCCCCTCTCGGTTGCTAATCAAAGGTGAAGCACTCACGCTCCTCGTCGGACACAATGCTAATCACCATTGTCTCTGTACCTAATGGCTGTTTATTAGGGCTCCTCTCTCTTTCACTCTCTTGTGGTGTAAAGTGAGAGTTTAAAATGTTGCCAAACCCACCTGGGCACTCTTCACACTGTTATCTGTGGGTGGTGTTGGTTGGTGTTAGAGCTGTAGTAGTAACCAAAGGTTGTAGGTTCAATCCCTTTAAGTCTTTAAGAGACTTCATCAACATCAACATCAACTTCAACTTTATTCTGGTCAGTTGTCAGACTATAGAAAACTTGGACATAGATTTAAATTTTGCTTATTTTATTTTATTTACTGCTGTCAAAATTAGCTTATTAATGCAGGCTGATTCATTTTTCCAGTTTAACAGCGAAAAAATATTTAAGGCAGTTAAGGCACTAATACAGCGAGCCTTTATCATTTCATATTCAAGCCTAATGAAACTATGAACGCGTGTCAGATCCACGCCACGCTCAGCAGCAGCAGCTCTTAAAGTAATAGCAGCCAAATAACTAATAACCCAGCTGCTGTGATGACTGTTAATCAACAACAAAACAAAAAAAGGAAAGCAATAACTTTTGTAGCTTTGAGGATTCATCTATATTTAATTTAGAATTTAGTGTTTGATAACTTTATTCAGTTTCTGTATATTTCCTATTTGCTGAAGGGCACAGGTAAATATGACATTTATTAATGGGTTTATGTGAAGATTGTTTTAAGTTCACTTAAATTAGAAGTTGTTATTTTTAAAGTCTATTAAATGTTAAAATTGATAGCTCTCAATTATACTGTGATGTTGAATGAATGTCAATGGGTTAAATATTAGGAAAAAATAACAATTTCCTAGAGACCTAAGTGGTATTGGTATCACTGATACTTGCCTTGAGTCATAATAAAAGATGCCACTAAACAAATATTAAAAATATACTGTCTTTACGTTGTTTCTACATTAATTTGACGATTGAGTATGAAATTATTGCAATATACAAGTATATTTAAAAACGCTTACTTTCAGAAAAATGGTGCAATTAAGTAGATTGATTGACAGCACTAATTTTACTATCAGTTTTTCCATTAATCATGTTAAACATTTTGATGTGTGTATATATATATATATATATATATATATATATATATATATATATATAGTGACAGTCGGCTGCCTCCCCTAATTATCATCGTTATCCCCGTCCATTAATCCGCCTTCACCAGGCTCCCGACAGGAGGGGTGCGTGAGAGAGAAGGGCCTGTAAGCAGGTGTGGCGGCATGTGATGAGGCACACCTGACGAAATGGAGCCTCATCACTGCCGCTGTTTAAATGCGGCAGCGCCTCTCATCGAGAGCCGGTCTCTTCCCCATGCATGCACGCTGGTGTCCTCGTGGGTCTAGGAAGGGTGTGTAGAGGGACTCCTGTGCCGCCAGAGACGTGAGCTGCGGACCCGCGGTTCAGACAAGAACTCTACCGCTACACGGCGCCAGGCCAGGATGCCAGGCCGTCTAGTCCCTTCAAACGCGCCAGCGAGATAGAAGCAGCCGTTGGAAGAAGCCACTGCCCCTCGCCCCAGACCGAAGAGGGAGTGCGTGCGCCGGACTGCCCCTTACCTGGACCCTTCCTTCCTGAACACTACCTGCTCATCACATACCCGCAGCACCACGAGGGACACCAGATTCCTGTTTATTTTGGACAGTCCCCCCTTTGGACATTTTTATTTCCCTCTATTCCCTGTTTTTCTGTTAATAAAAGCCTCCAAGGCCTGACGCCACACCCACTGTGTCTATCGTTGCTCCTCCGCACACATATATATATAAAAAACATCCCTGTATCAAATTTCTAAGTGTTTAAACTGTCAGTGTTACAGCCATTCCTGGTCCTCCCATATTAGTTTTGCACACGGCTCGCTTTCCCACTTGCATTAACCTAAGTAAAGCTCTTTCCTTCGTAACCCTAGGCGATTAATCTGTTCATCTGTAATGAAGCCGCCTAATGGTTTTGATGTATTATGCAATACAGTGCAAAGATCCCACACTTAGCGGATGATTAGCAATATAGCCGTGAGGTCTGAGGATTCTCCCACTCTGGCCTGCGCCTGACCCACTCATGAGAAGCTGAATAGCCTGCAGTCTGTTGACGGTAACACTCACTGACAGCTGTCCACTCCTCGCTATTAGGCTGGTCGCATGCCGTCTGAGGATACCGCCATCTGTCCGTTTGTACATGCTGGAGCTGAGGAATTTTGGCAAGTTGAGGAGAAGTCTTTTTGAATCATGACCGTGGCATTCAAAGCTGGACTGGTTTGCGGTCATTTCATTGTCTTAATAAGTATCAATTATTTTGTAGCATCTACCCAGAAATAGTCAATGAATTCATCACTGATTGAAAACTTGGTAAAGGTCTTGAAAGACCGGAATTGCAAGACCAGGAGTACACTTTTTTTTTTTTATTATTATTTTGGTGGAAGACCCCAATAAAATGGGAGTTATTAATCAATTAAAATGTATATTAACATATATATTGATTGCTTTTGATAAATTAGGAATTCATCATAACATTGAAACATTACATTGAAAGCATTGTCTTGTAAATTTAAAATAAATAAATACAATACTATAACAAAATGTAACATTTATTGTTTGCAAAGTATTTTTTAAATTCTGAAATTATATATAATAATAATAATAAAATGAAGTATAAAAATATAATTATGTAAGTTATAATATCATATAATATAATCTTTTGTAAATATATAAAAAATAATTGCTGGTGCAATCAAAGAAAAAGTTATGTTGCAAGTAAAAATCTGAACTAGCAGAAAAATTGTTGACTCCTGGTTTGAATATATATATATTTAGCTCATATCCACTGGCTTGATGCCAGTGCCATTGCACTCCCTCAGGAGTGAACCCAGCTGTTCAGTCCTGGCAGATCACGCAGACCTGCCGTCCCCAGCGGCAGCCTCCAAACTTGGCATGTCTTCACACTAACTTCCCCTATTCTCTCAGGTGAGGCCACCTCTGTGGGATGCTAAACCACGCTTGCTTTCCAAGGGATTTTAGATAGCTCAGCTCTAAATGAAATACCATGAGACATCCGTTCCGTCTCAGCAGGGTCCTTGGAGTATAACCAGACTTCATTTGACTGCACCACAGCGCCAGCCATAACACCAAAGTGGCTAAGCAGCCTTCCCAGAGAACATCGATGGACCCCTCCGCTCTGGACTTGCCTTGAGATGTGGATTAATTTTAACTGAAAATGAATGCTGAGACGTCTATGTTCTCACCAGTGGGCCCTCTCCTCTCCGCCCCATGGATGTTGAGCTCTCAGGTGGTTGTTGCAAGACTATTACGGCATCTGCTGCCACAGTGGAGGAAGGAGAGCTCCAGATGTTCCTGTGAACGATCAGGGTGAGGAAGAACGAGGAGGTAGAGTTTGGAGGATAACGGAAGAGCAGCTATTTTAGGCAAGGAGAATCTGTGCAGCACACTTGTGGATCAATGTGACATTTGTTGTCAGATCTTTAATTGAATTAAAATTGCATCAGTTATAAACGTCCCTTTTAATTACTTTCTGTTCAAGACATTGAATATCATTTTTTTAAATTGTAGTTATTTTTTCTTAAAGTAATTTAGTGAAAAATATAAATGAAAAAACTCTGTAGACTAACAACATATGTAAAACATATTTTTACAACATATTAAAATACTTTTTACCTGGAAAATGAATTCAAATATATATGCAAATATGTAATATTTTTATTGTTGACATTTCTGTATGCCAGCAACCCGAGTGCATGCTGAAGTCTGAAGTGGAAAGTGTTTCCGTTCTCGTTGAATGGATTGGTTAAAGAGAGCTTGCAGAATTCTGCCACTTGAATATCAAAAGTCTAGTTCTGTGCCAGTCTATTTTTGGGCATATTTGAATATTAATAATTCTGGGTTGCAAATTCTTCAAATAAACCTTGGATGTGGAGGGCAGAACACAGTCGCCTTACATTGTCATGGAAACTACTAGGAAATCTTACCCCACACCGATGTTTCACTTGATCATGGGAAATTAATTAAAATCATCGAGAGCAGGACGATGTGCATCCACAGGCCCGGCCAGATCCCTTAGCACCACATCTCTCCCTATTGTATTCCATGGAAAACCACCAAGGGATCATGTGTCTGAGCCGAAATGGAGCACGCAGCTAATTTCATTAGCGGGTGAACAAACGGGTTATGAAGACACACAAGGGGAGGAGGAGAAGGTCAGAGAAAAGCTCTCGAAGTTCTTCATGACTTAATGGCATAACGAGTGTCACTTTTGGAGAGCGTGTTTCACATGTTCTCTCGAGGGTTGCTTGCAGCTGGCCTGTTAGGAGAGATCAGACCGCTAATGACCCTGATGGTAATGAGACAGCATTCGCTCTCTGCAGGTCTCCGAGACAAGCCAGACGAGGCCCCGACCTCTGTCTTTTCTGTTTCCTCTCCCTTGAATTTTCTTTCATTTGTGCAAACCTTTGCTCTCTATCTCTCGTTCTCCAGCTTTCTCTCTGGACTCGCTCCTGCCATGCTCTGGCAGGTTGCCTCTGAACAGACTTCACAGCATGCCAAGCCATTTACAAATGCCTTCACTTTCCATGCACTTTTTGAAGCTAGTCCGTCCTGCCATGGCCGTCAGCTTTGTGTCTGAAAGTCACATTGAAATATGAAATCAAAATTGGCCTTTTCCTTGGTTTACACTTGCTAGACTTACAGTAGGTGGCCAACCAGAGTGTGCTTTCTACCGCTAGCACCGGCTGTGTCTGCAAAGTGCATTTGCAGCTTTTGACCGCTGAGTGGCGCTTTAACCACAAGTTATCAAGCAAACGCATCAAAGCACATTTTCAGCAAATAGCCATCAGCTTTGCCTCTCTGGTGTGTTACATTTGACTGCTGCAGTCAGAGGAAAATGAAAGAAAACACTGTAGTTAAAATATATAATATTCACAGATGAAACTTTAGTAGCCTACTTAAGTTATGTTCATTTTTAGAACAATAAAACAGAATAAAAACACGACATACTTTGTTATTCATTACCTGTCATTAACTACTTAGGGAAAAGATATGTTTGTACACTGATTCAAAATTGTTGTGTTTTAAAAAATAATTCCATAATTTTAGTAAAACGTGAGGCACTGAATAATTTTGCTCCCATTATTTAGGCCAAACTAAAACAAGAAACTAATAAATTAAACCTGGCCACGATTTAGCTAAATCATTGAAACGCTAAAGAATGGATGGATTAATAAAATGTCCTCACGCTTAAACGAAAGTTCTCCTATTTTAATCAACAAAGTGCACACGATGTAAAAAGGGCTTCATTAATTGACAACTTCAGTGATTTTAAAGGGAGCCACCTTTATTTGCTTTCATACAATTTAAGTAAAACTAAAAAAAAAAAAAAATTGCGCCGATTTAAATGCAGGAGTGTTTTCTATTCCTTAAAATATCAGAGTGCAAGATTTGCATGAAGCGTGCATGATGCTGAGTGTGACGCACAACATTTATTCCTATTTTTCTACATATTTTTCTTCATTACAAATCTTTTTTGGTTTTATTTTGTATCATTGCATGTAAAAATAATTAACTTTGTAATACATATGCAAATGTGAAACTGCCATCTTATTCGCAGTCTATAGCATTTTATAACTATTTGTACAATAATATCCAACTTAACCTGCTTTGTATCTTTCTTATTTAATGAAAGAGATTTATTAAAACAATCAAAATCAACGAATTGGAGCGCATCAGCCATCCAATCATTTTAAAACGCCAAAAGCTTTTAATTTACAGGTTATAACTGTATCTGTCTCGCTTGTAGACTTGTGAAGATTTATTTTAATGCAGATCCCATACTGTAATCTAAAAGAAATGTGCTCTTTTACTATTCATATTCAAGTGTTTACGGGAAAACCATTGATCTTTTTTCCTTTTTTTTTCTTTTTTTCCTGATAATGAAATAACTTAAAACTGGGGTGCCTTACATCATGAGAAATATATCTACAGAAAGCTTGAAATGTCTACTTTTAAACGAACCAATTCAAAATGAAAGCAAATACTCCTAATTATGCGATCCAATATTGGTAATGAATACATTCTGTGAGACATGTATATTTCAAGTTTTGACTGCAAATGTCACGTCAGTAACGCTTGGAATCGATAATGAAACTAAAAATAATTAGGCCTATGTGATGTCTCGGGACAGTTTCTTATTACTGCAATATATTTTTACATTTGTATTGCCAAAATGATTCACAGCGTAGCTAGCTCACCCAGGTTCACTGTCTGCAAGTTTGAATTTGCAACTTATTGATCATGAGCCCAACATTTAGCAAGGCAGGAAACATTCAGTCTACCTGAAGGAAGGCGTATTTCATTGTAAGTTAATGCTGTTAAATAGAGAGAGAAAAAATACATTGAAAACAAACAAAACAAATAAACCTAGTGTTGGATATTTTTAAACTTGGACCTCATTATATTGAAGTATCAGTCCAAACACCAGAAGCAACCTACACTCTCTTTAAGTTCTTTCATTGAAAAGTATGCATTTTTATTCATTCACAGGCTATATGGTTGAAATAATGTTTTGGTTCAAAGTTTAAGTGCCATTGTTTAAAAAAAATGCTTTATTGACTGACGTTCATAGACCTTCAGGTTCTTTTATACTAATTTAACTTTAACTTAATCTCAAAACTATTAAACTGACTTTAAAATCTCAAGGAGTTTATAAAGTTCAAATGGGTGAAAATGTCACAGTGCATGTAAATAGCCTAAATGAACTTGTATACTCTTGTTTAGTATCTGAAGACCTTGATTGCAAGTTACCATGAAACTAACAATATAATTTGATTGTTTTTAAAATGAAAATTCCTGTATAAAATGGGACAGCAACCTTTATATCAAACTTTTATAAATTTCCACATATGAGCAGCTGAGGCAGGTTAGTGCACCAGAGCACAAAGTGAAATTACTTTAATTTCTCTCAGATGCAATGGAAAAAAGCGGGATAAACACAAACACGAAACTTTTAAATAGTTAACAACATAGCCTAGATGAACCCACAGTAACAAAATGTTATCAATGAATTTAACCCACAGTAACATATATTTAACCGATTAATCAGCCTATTTTCATTTGCTGCATGTTTTTAAAACATGCTAAAAATAAATTAAGTTTTGAGAGGAAAAAAAAGTCATGTATAAGTTGCATTTTATTACATTCAGAAATGATAACAACAGGCCTAATAATGTTATAATGTACCAACAGGATATTTTTTGGTTCCCCTCACTTTACAACAAATCCTTTAAATTTAACTATCAGAACAGAACAAGAATTAAAAATATATAATTATAATGGATAAATATAATTGCAGTATATAATAATATAGGCTTTGCTATAAAAAAAACAAAATAATAATAATAATTTAAAGCAAAACATAAGGTAAGGTTGACTTTATATATGAACTCTCTTGTGTGATGTTACTTGATATTTGTATACATTAAATATTCTGTTTCAATTTGGAAAAAGGTCACATAAGAGAAATTAACACAATGTTTCACTTTTTTTTTAAGACCAATAGTTGAAGCTTTTATTTATTGGATGTTTAGTAATTTAAGGAGAAACCCAAAATTAGAGTTATCAACATTTATGCTTTATGACATTCCAAAACCGTATGATTTTAAAACAAAAGAAAATATACTATTGGAATAAGTCATAAAAATATAGAAAAAAGTCTCCATATTTGTCCATACAATGAAAGTAAGTGGGGTCCAAACAATGTTGTTTTGTACTCCATTAACATTCACTGTTGGGATAAAACTCTTAAAACATTTATCAAAATACATTCAAAAGAAAATATGGTCAAACAGGTTTGAAAGGACATAAGGTTGAATAAATAATGACAAAATGTGTCATTTTTTAAAGCGTGAATTGTCACTTTAAGACTCAGTACTAGTAGCCACTAAGTTACTGGTCTGAACCATGCAAGTCAGATTGGTTATGTGAAGAGAAATAAGGACTGTCCTTGTGCCTTTTCCCTAAAGGTTGCCCCTTTGTCACGCGAGGTTTGGGTTAAAGGAGCGAGACCGATTGAGTCAAATCGTTGACTTGACACCTTGTGAGGAAAAGCAGGTCACCAAGAACAATGAAGGATCGTTTTGACACCACTGTTCCCTTATCAGCCAGGCTCCACTCACAGCCCTTTAATTCATCACAGACTGTATGAAAAGCCCTATTCCCTTCTGAGATGCGCTCTTATTTCAAATCATCTCGTGGGTTCGCCAGATCTGTCATAGTTTAATCTACTTGACCTGAGGGTGAATCTTCAGGGTCTGTACTTTAGCCTTGGAAACGGATTCTACCATTACTTCATTGTGTAAATGTGGGATTAGTTGTTAATTTGAATAACGTGATCGACAAGTCAAGAGTTCCTGTCACCAGCTCTCACAGCTTTTTTTTTTTTCCCACCAGCCCCAAGACTTCAAGTCTTGTAACTATGCAACTTAATTCAAGAAGACTTTTGAGAGTTTTTTTTTTTAGTCTGAAAAATAATAGCCGTTAAAATAGAAAATTCCCTGCTTATAATATGCATATGCCATGTCTAGAAGTTGAGATGCTGCTTCCCTCTTAAAACCTCTCGGTTCTCTAAATTCCCAGAAGTCTGGAGCCTTTATTTGGTGGTCCTGTCCTATTTGTTGGTGCTTAACCCTTGTGGTCCTTCTTTGGTGTTCAGTAAGAGTCCAAAGCAGCCATTGGAGACCTCAAGACACATCAAGGATGCTGTTTGGGATACTAAGTGTGTCTTCTCAGGTTGTAGGTTTTCAAAGGTCTTCTGGTTAGTTGACACATCCACTACATGTTCCCAACATTTCCCATGTGCCCTCCAACCTGAAATGCTGCCTGCATCCTCCTACTTTGGTTTCTCACAGATTGCTTTGGGATGTTTTGAAGGGTCATCGTTAGTATGTGCGCCCTTTTCACTGGTCTGTGACCTGTGTGGCCTTTTCTTCCAGTAATAGTGAAGTTTCACTTTTCTAAAGAGGAAACTGGCCCAAGGCATAAGGGCACATTCCATCTAGGCACTCACTTCACAAATGGATAGGTAAAGAACATCCGCTGTCCCCAGGTGAAAAGACAAATATAGCCACTATTCAGTGAGGCTTCACAACCAAAACCCACATGGGCTATTAGGGATGTTGAAAGTAGTGTTAAGCCCATACACACAAAATATAAAAAGCAATATCTTTCTGCAGTATTGGTAGTATAGAATTTCTTAGTAAAGTAATTTATTTAAATAAAAAATTTTAATTAATTAAAGAACACTGACAGGAAAAGAGCTACTTTTTGCTCTAAATTTAATTAATGTATTTTGGTACCTTTTTCTTTAGGGATGTACATACAATATATCAGTAATCATACCGTAACAACTGGTAAATGATTTTTAATTGTATCTATATTTTATAGATTGCATCTATTAATTTGCCTTTAAAAAAGAAAGATAGATATCAGTAATAAATGTGGGATAGCAAAGATTTTTTGTTGTTTTTTTTATTTATTGTAGTATTGTTTATATATTAGTGTAGTATTTATTGTTTTTAATTAGCTTTTTATAACTTTAGTTTTAGTTTTAATTTTAGTTTACATTTTAGTGATGTTTTATTATGTAGCTTTTATAAAAAAAAAAAAAGCTTTATTTTAGTGATGAGTACTTTAGCTTAAATTTATTTGACTTAATATAAATAATTATCGGTTATTGGTGCATTCCTAGTTTACATGAATATTACTTGGTTTTAATTGATCAATTAATATCTAATTTGATTAAAATATTTGTATTAATATTTAGCTTTTTTAAATAAAGTAATATATTCAATAGCATGTTTGTTTTTCTGGTATTGTAACAATTGTAGTAGCTGTATCCATAACTGTTGGAAGTGTTTTTTCTTATTAGGTAATTAGCGTGCTCCAATGTATTAACATGCAACACAGCACTGGCAATTAAAAGAGCAGTGACGCACGCTGACAGACGAGTTAACAGTCTGTCCTGAGGACCAGATGTTGCAGGCCCTCAGGGAGACCTAAAATCCTAGAAGAGCCATGACAGAGCGGAGCTCCACAGGCTCTCTGGTTTTAGTGAACTTGGTGACAGTCTCAGCATCTGATGAATGTTGTGAAACATGTAATCCAGAAAATGTGTTCATTTAGATCAAATGGAACAGATCTACATCAAGTATACAATACTGCAGTTTTAACTCAAGTTGGTGTAGCTTGAGCTACAGTATATCAGCTTTCGACGATTACAGTTTTTTGATCGTCTTTGCCCAATTAGTGTTTTTCAGGAGTTTTGCCGATGGATTGTATATGTATGTGAGGACTGTTGATTTGGGTGTGTTTTGCACTGTGACACAGTTAATAACCATTCTTCAATCGATCACACACAGCACTGGCATGCATTATGCATGAACAAGATTAATCTGTCTTAGTGCTTGCGAAGCATAGAGAACATTTCAGCCCTTCTTCCTCTCTCTCTTCTCCCTTTCTCTTCCTTCCTCTCAGACACCTTTTATTTTGCTGCTGCAAGGTTGGCTGTTGTGATCAGGCTAATGCTGCAGTTTGTCAATTTCAATTCACGCCCCTTGAACTGCACGATTCCAGCCAGGGAAGAAATAGGGGAGGTAATATTCCTACTGTCAATCACCTGCGATTTTTCTGCCTTGCCTTTTCCCTCGCTTCTAATTTTAACCTCCTCCACTCTGAGTTCCATCGCAGGAAGGTTAGAGGGGTCAGGAGATGTTCTATATGTAGACATATAGCATTCTCATTGCAAAGATACTACCTATGTATATTTAAAGAAACTAAGATGTAAAAGGAGTCCTCTTGGCTGACATTGTAAGTATGGATACACAATATATCGGTATCATACCAGGTTTTGGCTGATATTAGAGATTTTCTTATTGGACAATATATAGTTCTCATTGCAAAGCTACTTCCTAAGTACACCTAGTATATTTCTAGAAACTAAGCTGTAAAATTAGAAATCTTGGATGGCAATATATATGGATGCACAATATAGCGGTATCATATCAGTTATTACGATGTTAGAGAGAGTTTTGTATAATTTTTTGGTATTGGACAATATAATGTTCTCATCCCAAAGCTACTTTTTAAACCCATCTACTATAATATTATTGAAACTTAAGCTGTGAAAAGGAGTCATCTTGGCTGTCATTTTAGGTAGGGATACACAATATATCATATCATATCGGTTTTGTCCGTTGTTGTTTTTTTTTTTTTTTTTTGAGTTTTGTGAGTTTTCATGTTTATTGGTATTGGTTGATTGAACATTCTCATTGCAAAGCTGCTTCCTAAATCCAATTCGATATATACTTAAAAAAAATTAAGATGTAAAAAGGTGTCATTTGATTATATTGGTATCATATCGGTTATTGGTCGATATAGAGGTTGTTTTTATTATTTATTGCTCTTGGACAATTTAATGTTCTCATCCAAAGCCACTTTTGTAAACCCATCTGATATATATTTATCGAAATGTTAGCTGTTAAAGGAGTCATCTTGGCTGACATTTTAAGTAGGGATACACAGTGTATCAGTATCATATCGGTTATTGGCCAAAATGTCAGATTTTTTATATTTATCTGTGTTGGTCGATATAATGTTCTCATTGCAAAGCTGCTTGCTAAATCCACTTGATATATATTTAAAGAAACTAAGCTGTGAAAAGGAGATATGTAGGGATACTCAATATATCGTTATGTTAATTGTTGGCTAATACATTAAAAGATTTTTTCATTTATCGGTATTGGTCGATATTGGCTATGTAATTTTGCATGTTAATTTCCTCTATTTTACATTTAAATCACCTTTGCTGTCATCTAACTTAATATTTATAAATACTAATAATTAAAAATAACACTATTGAATGTAATTTTTAGGAACTCTCAAAATTAATATTCATTTTATACTGTAGATTATAATGATGTGATGCCTAAACACATCACATGCCTTTAGCATTTAAAACAATAATCTTATTATTATTATTTTTTAAATAAATTTATTTACTATATATTGTCGAATTTTGGTTTCAGCTGTTTATCGGTTTATTAGCTATAACATGAAAATATTTGTCAGCTTATCGGCGGAGTTTTAATTTTGGTGAAGCCCTATTACTTTGTCATCAGAACATTTAAATTAATCAGTGTGAGTTAGTAACATAAATTCAACTCTGAATCAGTTCACTCAATATCCATTTATTATAGTTTATTTGTAGCATTTAAAACAATTAGTTTTAGTTTAGTGTTTTTTTTTTTTATATTTTCATAGAATTGAATTTTATTGTAACTTAGCAGTTAAAAATAACCGAAAATATTATATAACTGGTATTGCATCCATAATTGCAAGTGGAATTTTTTTATAATATTTGTCATGCAAGGTTTCTGTTTCCTGTTTTATGTAGCTAAACAGGTTATTTAATGGTCTGTTCAGCACAACAACAACAATGGTCACCATCTTTATTTCTTTATGAACAGCATGAGATCATGTAATCGTTTCCGAGACTGCGGCTTGACCTCTATTTCTTTATAATACAGCACCAGGTTGGACGGAGCAGATTCAGATCCCTGTAGTAGCATCTCGGCTCCACTTGGAGCAGATTGGGCTTTGATAGCACGCGCACCACTTACATACTTCTTCTCCCGGTGTCACATCTGAGAAATAGGTCAGCTCGCTCCGGTGGGGCTCCTGTTGTCAGACCGGCACAAGATCGGCACTGACTGCCTTAGAACCCAGTGGGAGGCCCATCACAAACTTCAGAGGCTCGCGACTGTCGCCCACTGCGAAAGTTCTAGAGTGATCGGAGCGAGCCTGGCGGCAGCTTCGAGCGACGCGCCTGTCTCGCTCACTGTGCCTCCACACCAGCTTGTCATGCTGCATCTCTCAGTCCGGCTTGCACTAATGTTGTTTGCTGTCATCTCGGATTTCAGAGCGACTCAGTCTGTTCTTGGGAGACTCTGCTTTGAGCTTTTAGCCCGGCGTTGCTGTGACCGAACCGAGAGTTCTGGGATGAGCTGGTACAGTACTGCCTGTCATTCTGGGGCAGTAACGAGATGAGCGAGGCCCGTGAGCTTCAGGGTGGAAAGAACACATCTGTTGATGCCCCTTTGTGACAGCTCATTTGTTGGGCCCAATTCACACAAGGCTGCATGTCAAAATGTACTAAGCGTATGAGAGCGAAGACACATATTTTAGACCCTTGTGTTTTTATTTTTTAGTGTGATACTAGGTGATACCCCAACTATAACCTTTCCAGACCATTTTTTTTCTTTATATGAAAACTTTGATTACATTATAGTGCAATTTTTGAATTGTATTTGAAGAGTTCATTTGCAAAACGGATAACTACTTTTTTAACAATTTTCAAAATCATGTTTTTTCATTGTGCATTCCAATTAATCTCTAAGTCTGCAGTTGGGTTATTTTGATTAGGTTAAAAAATAACTAAGAAATCAGCTAACAAACACAATAAAACACAATAAAAACATAACATAATCAAAACCCTGATTTTGAAAATTAAAAAATAAAGGGAGGTGTCTGTTTTTGCAATAAAATCTTCATATACTTTCAGTTATAAAGAATATAAATTTAATGTTAAAAATCTTATTTGTAATAAAAACTGTAATAATCAGTTTTCATACTGTACTGTGATGCTTAGATTAGCATGAAGCATTTTACACAATTTATTTTGGCTTTTCATACTATTTATTAGATAATTAATGAATTGATTTTTTTTTTTTTTTTACATTTTATTCAGAATTCAATTTTAATTTATAGTATAGAGTTCCAATATTGGTCATCACTAATAATTTAATAATAAATACATTTTACATTTTAATAATACAATTTTAGATTTTTAGTGTTATTTAAAATGTTTATTAAATAGTATAGAACTTCAAGCGTTGTTTAATGGTTATCAGAAATCTGTCAGATAACTTTAAAATGAATATTTTAATAACGCTGTTATTTGTAATCTTTAGTAAACCTCAAAATGAATGTCCAACTTTCATATTGTACAGTATAATATTGTGATGCCTAAATTTACTCTACTTTTTTTGCGTTGTTTTTAATGTTTTGTTAAAATTTTATTATTTTAGGTTTCTTTTTTTAATGTATTCAGTTTCTTTTTATTTTCTTTTTTAAGTTTTATGTAGAATATTGGAAATGTTATGCTTATCAGCATATAACTTTTGGATATATTTTTAAAATTACTAATAATTTATAAACCCTGTTAAACTATCATCTTATTTTAGACATCACATTATAGTCAAATGCCATCTTATATCAATTTTTCATACTGTGATGCTTAAAGGATACTCCACCCCAAAATGAAAATTTTGTCATTAAAACTTACATCACTTACCCCATGTCGTTCCAAACCCTAAAAGCTCTGTTCATCTTCGAATACAATTTAAGATAATTTGGATGAAAACCGAGGGCTTGAGACTGTCCCATTGACTGCCAAATAAATAACAGTGTCAAGGTCCAGGAAAGTATGAAAGTCGTCGTCAGAATACTCCATCTGCCATCAGACCTGCAATCTGGTTATATGAAGCGAGAGAGAACACTTTTGTAACGAATAAACAAAAATAACGACTTTATTCAATAATTCTCTGTTAGTGGTCTCCTCTGTGTCTCTCCATATCACCATATGCTGTGTATGCTCTTCTGTATCATCCGCACCACAAGGATCGGATGTTTTATTTAAAATCAAAGCTAAATACACATAGAAACAGCGCATCCTTGTGGCAAAGCGAGCTTTTATGGGTTTGGAATGACATGGGGTAAGTGATTTATGACAATTTTCATTATGGGGTGGAGTATCCCTTTAAATTCACTGAATTCATGGTTTAAATGAATTCTAGTTTTTAGTGTTATTTTTAAATAACACAGTAAATTTTACTTTAATTTTTCAGGTGTCATTTTTCTAAATATATATTAAAAATATTTATAGTTCAGAATCTTCAAAATGAATACCAATTTTTCATACAGTACATTTAGTGCTGTGATGTCTAGATGAACGCTCATTTAAAACCAAGATTTTAGCTGTAGTTTTTGGTACAGTTTTGATTAAAATCAGACATCTTCATTTATTCATTCCTGGGAATGAACCATGCAGTTACTTTTGCATTTCTAGTGAGCGTTTTGCTCTACTAGTTCAGTTCCACACAAGGATGCTCATGTCCATCTAATAAACTCCCAGCCATGCTGAAGATCCCTCTGATCAATGTCTCTGAAGGTCAGTGGTTTTATCTTTCTTCAAGAGCCTGGACAAATCTGACCGGCCTCCTGTTATTTGCAGCACACATCTAGTCAACAGCAGTGTGCAGAGCAAACCCTGTAGGTGAAGTTTACTCAGGCTTTTGCCATGGGATGTAATCAGATTGCATCCCTTTGTTTATCCCTCTCTCCGGGTCTCTGGTCTGCTCTGGGCGCTTTTGCAGAGCCTCACAGATGTTTAGTGGCCACATTACCATTCGCAGCCTGTATCTCTGGCTTTATTTATGAATACCATTTGTCACTAACTGCGAGTTTATGAGGCAGCATTTCATTTTCATGCACGCTGCAGAGGCAAGAGTGATGGGGGTGAGAGGGAGAGGGAGGGAGCAACAGTGAAACAGTCCGCTGAACTCAATCATGCACTATGCTGTGATTAACCCCATACTGAGACTAAATTACAGCTTTGAGTCTTTCTGTTGCTCTTGCAAAAAAAGCTAATATGGCACTTGCTGTAAAAGGCGCTTTTGTATAATTCTCACTAAAGTTCATTGCTGAGCAAAGGTCAGAGTTAGCCTCAGGCTATGGTGTGACATTAGAGTTTATTACTAGGGTTTCAGTGATTGAGAAGTTATGGCTGCTCCCATTAACTGAGAACAGTAGCTTCTGGTATGATATACTCATATTATGCTATTTTAACTCTATTACATGGTTATGTGTGTATATGTGTGTTTATTATAGAATTTATTTATAGAAATTTTAATATACTTTATGTAATAAAACTATCAAAATATTTTTCATTAATTGAAATAAATCTGAAATAAAATTAAAACTAGATGAAAAACTATTATGTCATGTATTATATTATAAAATAACATTTTATAAAGTATATAATGTATTTTATGGTTTTCACTAACTAAATATGTTAAAATAATAAAATAATCGTTAATTAAAATAAATCTGAAATAAAATATAAATATTGATGAAAACTGTATTATGATATATATTGTAATGTTATGAAATACATTAGTGTTTTTATTAACTAAATCTGTTAAAAGATTTAAAGTAAAATATTTGATTAAAGTTACAGAATATAAATAATACTAGAATAGAATAAAATAAAATAACACATAAATAAACAGTTTTGTGTGTGTGTATAGAGTTAGTATTATTTATATACTTTTTATTTAATTTTATTTCAGCTTTATTTCAATAAAAAAAAATTTAGTTTTAATAAAAACACTGAAATGTTAACTGATAATAGCTGGCTGGTATATACAAACATGCATGTAATTAATAAATTAATGACATCATTAATAATCAACCGAAAATATCAGTTAAATTATCTAGTGCTGTCAAATTATTAATCACGATTAATCGCATCGGAAATAAAAGTTTGTTTACATAATATATGTGATCCTGAACCACAAAACCAGTCATAAGGGTAAATTTTTTGAAATTGAGATTTATGCATCTGAAAGCTGAATAAATAAGCTTTCATTGTTGTATGGTTTTATGATGGGACAGTATTTGGCAGAGATACTGACTATTTGAAAATCTGGAATCTGAGGGTGCAAAAAGTCTTGAAAATATTGAGAAAATCACATTTAAAGTTGTCCAAATGATAGACAGTTAGACAGGCTGTCCTCAAAACACACACAAAAAATCATGCATACATTTCATATGCACAAATACACGATGCACAGACATTGAAGTGTAGTGCTCAAATATATTTAAAAGGACGGTTCACCAACAAATAAAAATTCTGTCATCATTTAGCCACCCTAATGTCATTATATACACACAATATTAAAAATACCTTCAAGTGATTTCTGCAGATGAAAGAAAGACTAAGGTATTGGAATGACAAGAATGTGAGCAAATAATAACAGAATTTTCATTTTGGGTGAACTGTCCTTTAAAAGTTTATTGACATCTGCACTGCTGAACACAATTAATGTTCCCGCATCATCATTTCAGCTGGCCAGGCTTTGTAGTGTGGTTTTCTTGAAAGTTTACTTGAAGACTGGATCAAATCTCTCCAGAGAAGGTCCCTCAGTGCTGATTTTAATAAGATCCTCAGTGGTAGATACGTGTGGACTGCTTCTGGTGGAGTTTTTGATGCGGTTCTGTGCTGAGAATCCTCTCTCAAACTTGCAGCTGATGTAGGCAGAATCAGCATCATCTCGATAAGGTGCATATATGTTCTGGAAATAAAACTGTACTGATTAAAAAAAAAAAACCCTGATTAGGCAAACTATTACATAAAGTACTGTAGAAATGGTCAAAAGTGTACATTACCTTGTAGTCAACATTGTATGGCTCTTTAGTGGACAAAGTTTGTCAGAAGCTGCTGTAAGACTTGTGTTGAAATGTTAGTCTTACAAGTGTCTTCAGACTTCTCCAAAGACAGATCCATCTATCTAAACAATCTACAATGTAATGCGGTAACATCTTACCTTTTCAGTACTTACAGATTTAGAAGAACATCTACCTGCTCACAGCCATAATCTAGTAGACGTCTTATTTTCTGTCCATGTGTCATAGTTAAAATTTTGAAACAGTCAGTCAGTTGCAGTATATGCTGGACACTGGCTGACTTTGTTTATTAGACTACCAAAGTGAGCATGTAGGCCCTCAACAGCAACAGAAATGATGTTTCCGTGATGTGTTTGTGCTTTCCTGATTAATCCATCAAGAAGATTTTATATCTTTATTACAAAAAAGAACAAGGTCACCACTTCCACATATGCTGCGAACCTTCATGGAAACGGCCTTTACAGCTCGTTCTTCTCCTGCATAAACAGAAACTGATGAAGCAGCTTACACAAATGGGTGTGCCATGTTCTGTGCTATTCAGCAAGAATTTATCTGGATCATGTAGAAGGAGAAATGGCAGAAAAGAAGGCTGCGTTATTCATAGCGTGGTGTTGAAGAGAAAAAGGGAATGCAAGGTTATGACAAATATTACATATTTTTTTTAATGTATTTTTGTTTTGTTTTGAACCCCAGACTCTCTAAGATTATTCCTTTGCCTTCATCCTCTGTCAGGCTTTATTCTGCGCACCCTTTAACAAATTCTCAGGCGTGTAAACAGGTGAGGGAGGTGGAAACCTGTCCTTCCCTCTCTGCATTAGTTGACTAATGATGCCTTTAATTAGCCCTGACACACGCTGTTAATTGAATGCACCTTATTACAACTCAGCCTGTCAGAGACATTTCCGAGTCACCGTCTGATGTTGCCACGGGCGTGAAATCCACGGATCTGTTCACTCAAGACTTGACGGGAAAGTCAACTGCTTAATATTATGCTCATTTAGCCGCTTTATGACAGGCTTGTGCAGCACACTACACTTCCCATAATGCTGTGTGGCAGAAAACTCATTCTATAGTCAGTTCGGTCCAGATTATATGCTTTTAAGTGGAGTTTCAGCCCTGTTTTGCATCTCAAGAGTCTGTTCATGTACTCCATCATGTGACTGGAAGCTGTCTGTATATGACTTGTTAATTGATTTGCTGTTCGGCTTTGAAGAGCTGTGCTGAGTAAGACACTTTCCTGCGCTTCTTAATCTGTCTCAGCTCTGTAAACACTTCACACAAGGTTATTCCTTTACTCAAGGACCCTTCTTAAAATTCTTGTTGACAAAATCACATTGTACTCTCTCCTCCACTGTCCTCAGTCAAGCTCAACCTTCAAGCTTGTGTTGGAGCTGCAGCAGCATTGATTGAGATCAAAGGGTGTAGAGAAAATGACCATCATATGATTAGTAATTGAGTTTTTCCAGTCCAGGCTACATGTATGACAGGACTCATCTGTATCTCATCTGCCTGTACACTAATCTGTTCAAATCACAGATATGTTCACCATATATCGGGTTGCTATGAAAGAAAAAGTCCAAAAGGCCCCAAAATGTCTAAAATCTGACTTGGGTAAATTAAAATAGTATAAAACGCATGTTATGGTGAGCTACGCTTGAAAAATATTTGCTGTAGAAACAATGTTCAATGTAAATTTCAAGCAAGTAGCATTACACTTAACATAAATGTTTAAATAGAAAGACTGGATTAGTAATTACACAGAAAAACACACTCCAATAACAACTTGAACAAAATGATTATTATTATAATAAAATATCAGTTTCTTTATGACTAATAATTATCTTATAAAATAAATAATTATTTCTATAAAACAGTAGTTTTTATTCAAAATTTGTAAATAACTATATAAAAATAATAGTTTTTTGATTACTATTTATTATTAAATAAAATATTGAAGTATCTAATTATAAGAAATAAAGATTTTTTAATACACAGTAGTTTTTTAATTAAAAAAATTAACAATGTAAATGTAAATACATATTATTATTATAGAAAATAATTAACAGTAATTGTTTAATAATAAATTACATGATAAAGTTATAATGCAATCATTTTGTTGATGAAAATGATTAGAATAATAATGATGAAGTGTAATACTAAATATTTTATACTTATTATAATATAATATTTATTTTGATTTATCTTAAATTTGATTTAAATAAGTAACTATTATTAAAATAATAAATACAATAATTAAATTAATAAATAAATATTATTTAAACAATAATTATAAATAATAAATAAAATGGTACTAAAATATTTAAAAGTATCATACAAAATGTGTATTATTATTATAAAATTATTTTAATAAGTAGTAATAATAATAATAATAACACCATGAAAGAAAGAAAGAAACAAACAAAGAAACAAAGAAAGAGAGAAGAAGGAAATGACAAAATAAAGAAATGGCTGATTTTAACTCTTGATTTGATCCACAGGACTCCAGGGAAGCCGTCATCACCAGAGACATCCATCGCACCTTCCCTGCTCACCAGTACTTCAAAGACTCGGCGATGGCCAAGACTCTCTCTACAAGATCTGCAAGGTGAGGTTGCAGCTGCTCATCCTGCAGGCATGACTCACTCCTGCGTCTGGTAACAAGCATCACAACACGCTGCAGCATCTCTATCCACTGACCTTTTGTTTTGCCGTATCTGAGCGGCCTTGATAGATATCCAACCACATGTGCTGTACTCACCTCCCTGCGGCTGTGAAAATAACTTGTTCACTCTGCTAATTAAACACAGTTACTGGCGTCATAGATTCAGTTATTATATTTAGAAACAAAGCTAGAGTAATAGATTATGCAGTTATCCAGGAGGCAATTATCCAGTTAAGCACACATCTATCTCTCTATAATTAAACAGATGGTTCTGGCTGTAAAGTCTGAATGAATGAGGCACATAAAACAAAGCCGTTTTAAACTCACACACCTCTGATCAGAAATCAGTTGAATTCAGAATAAGTGCATCGTTATGTCACTTGACAATTGTGTAATTCATAATATAAATTCTATTGCTTAGCAAAGTAATACATTTTGATAATTTTATAATATAATATTATCTAAAATACATTTTATACAAATCTTATAATGTTCATTTTTATATCATTTTAAAATTATATATTATATTTCATATTATAGAAAAACAGGACAAAAGCATTGAGTGGATTAGAGAAGTAGTGCGGTGTTTTCTGTTTTCTGTTAAATCTCCTTGTGAGGAGTCTAAAGAGGTTTTCCATCAGCTGATTGGCACCGGCAGATTAAAAGCCTCCTAAATTGTGCAAAAGACCTTCAATCCAGCTAATCCTGGAGCAAAATCCTTCAGCTCAGAGGGACATGTGTTGCCATGAACATTTATCATTGTTTCCAGCCATTTATGATGAAGCAGTATTATAACTGCTTGTGATTTAAAGACAACATGAAAGCGTGTGAATTTAAATATTGATGTGTTTATTCAATTGAAAATATTTAGTGCTAAGTACTGTAGGGCAAGACTGATTTTAATGATGCTAATAATTATTTTTCTGTAATGTAACATTTTTCTCTTGTTAATGCTAAAATATTTTACTTTTATTATTTTACTGAGAAATAGCATTATGTCTCGTGAACATAAAATATTAATTCATGTTCCCTTTATTTTGGTGCACAGTATCTGAACTTATGTTTTTCCACAGGCTTATTCTGTGTATGATGAGAGATTGGCTATTGCCAAGGTCAATCATTTTGGCAGCCGTATTACTTTTACATGTGAGTATTTAGCAAGATGAGTAGTGTTTAAAGTATTAAGTGCACCATACATGTTAGAACCGAGATGTCACGGAGAGGTGATTAATTTTATTGTTTTTTTGTTTTGTGGTATCTTTTTTTTTGTGTATTTTGTAGTGTGGTTTTTTTTTTTCTTGTGTTTTGTGTTGTATTTGTGTGTTTAGTTTTATGTGTGTGTGTGCTTTGTGGTATCTTTTTTGTTTTTGTTGTGGATTTTGTAGTGTTTTTTGTTTTATTAGAGCTTTTTGGTCATTTTTTGTTATGTATTTTGTGTTTGGTTTTATTTCATTTTTGTTTTGTGGTATCTTTTTGTTGCATTTTGTAGTGTTTTTGATTTATTCGTTTTTGTCTTGCATTTTGTGTTTTGTTTTGGTTTTGTCTTGTTTTTTTGTTTTTGTTTGTTGTTTTTGTAGTGTTTTTTTTTTGTTTTATTGTTTTTGTCTTGTATTTTGTGGTGTTGTGTTTTTTGTTTTGTTGTATTTTGTAGTTGTTTTTGTTTTATTTTATTTGTCCTGGTTTTTTTTTTTTTTTAGTTTAATGGTTTATTAATTTATTCAAAGCGGTGTTATTCATTTATTATCATTTTATTTATTTAACACATTTAATTTGTGTTTAAATTAATTTTGAGACACTACAAAATGCAAAATTATCTGATTAGAGCTTTCGTTTTAAATGTGTTTATACCACAACAGAAGTGCGTTACTTTCTCTTAGCAGGCATTAGTACACTTTTTTTAGGTCAGTTTATCTTTAAGCTCTAACTGCTGTGCTGGTAAATCAGACAAGTATGAAGAGTGTTTTTTTTAAGAGAGCTTGTTAATTAAATAAGCACTAATAAAGTGTAAATAGAAACCTACCTCATTGTGCCTTATCTTTGACTTTTTGAGGCTTGTTATTGAGCTAACAGTAGGTGGAGAGAAACAGAAAGTGAGAGAAAGACATTGATGAAAGCGGTTAATTCCATATTTAATTAAAGCAGGGCTGAATAAGATGGCATTTTTTGTTTTTTTAGCGCCGCCCATGTATGAGCTTGATGTTAGAGCGTGTTTGGGGATTTCTATAATGTAGGGAAATTTAGTAAAGTAAAGTTTATAATGTAGTAAAGTGTCTTTCATGTGGCCTTGCCCAGGAAGCTCAGGAGCTGTCAGGGATATTAATGGCGGAGCCCGTCTACCTGCAGGAGCCCATTGAGCTCGGGACACCTACGCTGTCTGTGTGATTTAATACCCAGCTCTCTGTCTGTCCTCGCTCTCCGTCTCAGAAACACAAACAAACTCTGATAGCATCACTGTAGACTGCCATAGACGGGTAGCGGACAGTTGACACATCTAAACATCATGGGCTGCTTCTGTTTATTCATGCAGAAAGCATTAGCATCTGAAATATCATGGTGAAGTCTCTGCTTTTTTTCCTTTAGATGCCGAGGAGCAAGCTTTCTGTGTGCTGGTGAAGATCATGTACAAATATGGTCTCGGGATCTCTACAAAACAACTTTGAAGATCTTCACTGCAAGTTCTACCAGCTGGAGCGTCTGCTGCAGGTTTGGCCTTTGAGGAATAGTTCAGCCAAAAGTGAAAATTTGCTGAAAATGAGCTCACCCTAAGGCCATCAAGATGTTTATGAGTTGGTTTCTTCATCAAGAACAGCTTTGGGAAATTTAGCATTACTTGCTCATAATGTGAACCTCTGCAGTGAATGGGTGCCGTCAGAATGAGAGTCAAAACTGTTGATAAAAACATCACTGTAATCCACAAGTAAAAGCAAAAGCTGCTTTTGTTATAAACAATACATAAAGTTTTCAAGTCAGTTATTTCTTATCTTTTGCTTAGTGTGTCAGTCGGTATAGTACAGCCAGTGCTCCACACAGAGATCTCAGTCTTTCTGGAATAACATGAAGAAACAGATCAGCAGACAGACTAAATCCAGAAGAACTGTGGCAAGCGTCTCCAAGATGCTTCAAGAAACCTGGATTTAATCTGTCTCAGTTTGATCTGTTTCTTGAGATCCTCTATCCTTAATATTGCTTTCCCCAGTTTAAACGTCATCTCATCTGAATCAGGAGAGAAATCTGCACAGATCAAGCACCATTTAAAACCGTTCAAAACAAATACGTCTGTGAATTTGATGTGAGAGGACAACAGAGGATCGACTTTTGCACTGGAGGAAGTGTTATTATAGATTATGGAGTATTTTTGGACTTTTTGGACAGAATAAAGTTGAAAAAGTGTTAAGTGCATCATCCGGATATTTAAAGTGCTTTTTCTTTTGGAGTTTTCAGTGTGAACACACTACTTGCACTATTTATACTACAGAACATCATAAAATAGTGCTTAAGTATGCAATTTGGGGCGTGCCTACAGCTTGTACACCCTTGTCAGGCGTACTCGTGCAACTCAAGTTAGCGGTGGCCCTCTTGTAAGCTATTAGACCTAATGCGCTGGAAAATGGGTTTTAATTTTGTGCTGAAATGCAATTAGGCCTGAAGTAAGCCCTCTTTCAGCTAAACCCAACCCGGTTAGTATCGACTTGCTCTGCTACTACAAGAGTGTTAGCATCGATCCGCAAAAAGCGTGCCTGGAAGAATTCCCGTCTCTCCCTCCTTCCTCGTTGTTTACTTTGCATGTGTTAACCTAACACTCCCACCTCTCAATCTAACAATGCAATCTACACTGAGAAAAATTTCTCTCTTCAGCTCGGTCTTTTGAGATGCTAATTTAAGATGTGCCCTTGTAGATATCACTTACCTCTTTGATTTATTCTCTGCTCGGTCTCTGAATGCATAGTGTAACTCTTCTTTTCTTGAGGCAAGCATCACTGATGCTATTTCTCAAATTGTGCTGCTTGTTGAAGAGGGTGATGTGTTATTTTATCTTTTATTTTATATTTAATTTAGTGTAATTTTATGTTTTTTAATAATTATTTTTATTTATTCATTTTGTTAATTTTTTTTATTTTATGTTTTATTTTATTTTTATTATTTGTAAAAAAAAAAATAATCCCTGGTTCTATAGGTGTAAGCCTTTGGGTTGACAACAAAAAAAAATATTATTTATTTATTTATTTATTTATTTAATATTATTTAATTATTTATCTATTTATTTATCTATTTATTTTTTTATTTTATTTTATTTATTTTATTTTATTTCATTTTATTTTTTTTTTTTTATTCAAAGTGATTTTTGTGAACTCCAAACAATTTTATTAGATTAACAGTGATTAAGTGTATCTTTTTTTTTAGTGTTGAGTTTTCCCAGTGCAGTGTTGGGGAAGCTTCTGCTTCATCATTGTTATTTCAATATTGCCTCGGGAAAGCACTGAGCATTTCTCTATTGATACTCCTCATAACCTCTGGTTTAAAACACACAAAACAAACCGCGTTCTTATGAACACCGCAGCACAAACTTAAGGAGATCGAAGCACGTGTAAGTCTTTGAATTATTAGCTGTTTTTTGTGTAATGTGCTTCAGAACTGCACTCTTGACCCTGTGCTGTGGTCCAGTAGTCTTAGCTCCCAATAGAAATGCTTTAAAAGCTTGTGGAAAGAAAAGATTTAGTAGTCTATTGTTCTTTTTGTTTGGATATACTTATTTCTTCCCTTCTGTTTCAAAAAACAAATACGGTTAACTTGTCATCTCAATAACCCTAACAGATATTAAAACACAAGTTATAATGCTTATTTCCCTTCACAAACTCGACTGTTTCTCTCTTTCCAGGAGCAGTTGCGGACCTGTGGTCTCACTTCCAGGACCTGAACCTGGAGGCCCATATGTCAGGCGTCCCAGTGGTTCTTAACACTGTTTACCGCCAAGTTCCCTCTCTGCATGGTCTTCCATATCACCGACCTGCTCCATGTGGAGTGATACATCTTCCTCAATCACAAAATTGGTAACAAGTCATTTAACCAATGAGTAGACACTGTGGGTGAGACTAACTGACCGCACATAAATGGAAACCCAGCGACTGACATTGTGTCTCTTTCACTAAATCTGTGTTTTTTTCCTTCTATAGTAGATGAATAGTAAACATTCAGACATTCTGCTTTTTGACACACTGCTTTTCACATATTCTGAGTATATTTAGGCGCTAGCGAATTTATTAAAATAAGGTTAAGATCAAATTTAAATGCATTAGCACCTGTTTGTGAATCTGTTGGAGTTTCTGTGCTAGCGCAACTTGTATGCTTATTAGTGAGTGAGACTAATTGTTTTGCGATTTACTTGTCATTTTCACATCTGGTTAGGACAAAATTGTTTTGCATTTTGTTTAGAGACATCGTGCAACTTATTGTAAAGTAAAGGTCTTTGCACACTGTCTGAAATTCTCGTCGAAATTTTTGCCGCTTTAAAAAATAAAAGCGACCTTGCGATGTGTCAATCACGTCTACACACTGCCTCCGAAACTTTCGGCTCATAAAAATTCGGATCAGGTTCCATTTTCTGTGTTTTGCGCCAGTAGAAAGCATTTTGATAGGAAAAGATGCGATTCGAAAAAAAAAAAAAAAGATTTTCAGACCATGTGCAAGGACCTTAACACTTTACAATAAGTTGTAATTCATTAACACAAGTGAGCATTTAGTAGTTGTTCATGTTAATTATATAAATATAATATACTTGTATTGTTCATTTGTTCATAATACATGAATTAATATTAGTCTATTATTAAAACTTGAAATGTTAATAATATAATAGTACATGAATGCTGTTTGTTAGTTAATGATACTTAATACTAAACTTTTAAATGAATACAATCAGGTAAATTAATAAAATTCATAAAAGTAATGGAAAATTATCTAGTTTAAAATATTTAATTGGCTAGAAATTACTCTATGTAAGAGCAGTCTCTTTAAAAAATATTATTATTTTTTATCCTTATCCTAGTTATGAAATGTCTTGGATATGCTTAGATTTAAAATACTGGCATCTTTGTGAGTGATTATTATTATGATTACTGCAATTATTATATTATCTATATACAGCTTGAAATGTTAAAAGCGTAATCACACAGAAATTTAGACCTAGAATAATAATTGCTGCAAAAGTATTGCATATTATTAGTTTGTGATACCTAATGCTAAACCTTGAAGTTAATAAAACAGATTAATTAATAAAATCAATCAATAAAATTAATTAATAGAAATTGGTCTTTATGAGTGCAATCTCTTCAGTAAAAATGTATTTAAGTATTGCACTTTGTAAGCTCATGGTAACCCTAAAGATAAACTTAACAGATTGCATACTTTTTTATTTTTATGTTTCTTTTCTGGCTAAATAAATATAGTAGTTTTGGGTTTCCAGTAGCACATAAAACTGACGGAAAGTTCAGTTGTTTCTAAACTTCTTGAACTCTGTTAGATTTCCCAAAGCAAGCGTCTTTGATTTCTTAGAAATAGGCTTTGTGTCTTTCAAAAGAAAGCTCGACCTTTTTGCTCCTCAGAGAGCTTTTCCTCTTATTTTTTTCCCATCGCTTTTCTCCCCTTTTCCTTTCATTCAGCGTCTGTGGTAGCCCGAGGCAAGACAATTAAAAGTTTCCTCAGCCTGTCTCAGTCAATGAATCGCATGATGAGAATCTGTTAGATGCTCTCTCTCTCTCTCCTTATCCATCTATCAGTTCATCTCTAATTCATTTAGTGTTCTGCCTTCTTTGAGGCTCTGGCTCTACTGTTAAGTAACTTCGTAGTGATTGTAGTCTTTCTTGTTCGCATCTCTCCTAAATCATATTGCATTTCAGTTTATTTATGTTCAGTTTTCTTTCCCAATTTATATATACCGTTCTAAAGAAGCTTTAAAATTATGCCATCCAATGCTATTAGCACAAAACCAGAAAGCATTTTCTTGCTTTGGCAAGCTCTAATCTGATTGGCTACCTTCAAACAACTTCCAGGACTAAGGGACACAGGGTTTGTTATCAGTCCATCGGAAACAAAGTCTGGTTCCCAAGGAAGCGCTATTGAGGATTAAATAATAACTGAGCTTGCAGATTTTTTTAAAGGTTACTAGCACAAAATCTTTGAAAGTTGATTATTTTAAACAAATAAATATGATCTCTGTAAGTAGTTGAATTAATAAGTCTACACATTTTTCATTAATTACCATGCGGTTTTTTTTATTAATGTTTATTCACATTAATATATAAAGAAAATATATATAAAAGCTATAAAGAATAAAACAAAAGTGATTAAATTTAAACTTAAGATTAACTATATTAAATTATATATACACTATAGTATTATCTATATGTATCATCATATATATATAAACTTGTATATCAAACTTAGATTTACTCTCTCTAGAAAAATAAAATGCAAATATATATATATATATATTATTATCTAATATTTATAATATATAATAAATATCTATATTTTATTTATAAATATTTATATTGTAATACTTTTGTTCAGGAAAGAACAATTAATCAAGTGACAGTAAAACAGTTCTAAAAGATATATATTTTATAGTATTTATATTATATATATATATATATATATATATATATATATATATATATATTATTATTATTTTTTTTTTTCTAATTTAGTTATTTTGAACTTTCTACTCAAAGAATGAGTAAAAAAAAATACATAGCCATTTGAGCAAAAATATTCCAGGAAAATTTTTTTGACACTGATAATAATAATAATAATAATAATAATAAATGTTCCTTGAGCAGCAAATCAGCATATTAGAATGATTTCTGAAGAATCGTGTGACACTAAAGATGCTGCAAATTCAGCTTTGTATCCGAAGAATGAATTACATTTTAAAATATATATTAAAGCAAAAACCAATTATTTTCAGTTGTAATAATATTTCACAATATTACAGATTTACTGTTTTTTTGATCAAGCGAAAGAGACTTCTTTCAAAAATATAAAAAAATCTCACCGACCCGAACTATTCTCAATAGTTCCTGCAATTAATTACTGCAATTTTTAAACTTTCTATGGCAATTCTTCAAGCTAATGAATAATGAATTGCTATAACAATCTGTAATCAAGAACCATAATATTCATATTTCTTGCATAACCTTCAGCTCCCAAGCCAAGAGTACAGTCTCATCTGTCCCTCAACGAGCACAAACACACGCGCAGACACACAATTATCCCCCTGCAATTTCCATTTAGCCTCCTAAGCCATCTAGAGCCTGTCGGGAGAGATAGTCTCTGCCGTCTGTTATTAATAGAGAGCGTGGGATATTTTTAGCTCGGTGTTGCCATGTGAGCGAGTTGTCTAAGTGATGCTCGAGGCGGGTGTTTCCATCGGAGCTGACTTCAGCATTGCTTCTCCGGCTCGCTACTGCGATGCCACCTGCTCCCCTCTGACACACACACACACACAGCACCTCCGTCCTTCACATCCACCTGCCTGTCAGTCCACCTGAGCGTGTGCTGGCGAGATTGTTTGCCTCTTCCTTCAGCTCCTGTCACTCCCACACATTTGAGCTCTTTTGTATGTCGAGCTATTTTAGGAAATGCAAATCGCTTTCGACTCGCACTTCCCTTTGCTAGTACAGCATTGCAGCTCCGACCAACCATTTAAATGAGATTGTATCGTCTTTCTTACAATAAAAGCACCTTTGTATGTGGCCTGTTTTGTCGTTCCAGGCAGTTTGATGGTCAAAAGTGATTGTGTGTGTAATTTATTTTTATTTTTTCATTTTCTTCACAGGGGTTGAACATCATCTTCAATGTGGCTGGCTCTTCTGAAGGTACTGCACCTCACCGTGCTCACATTTCCTTGTTTTAAATAGTTCAGAGAAGTCTTGCGAGGTGGTTTATATGAGGAAAAGAAATGGGAAATTAATAAAATCGGTGAAAAGTCGGGAAATATATGTAGTTATGCTCAGAAATGAGAAATTGTTCTTTGTGAGTGAAATAAACTTATAAAATTATTATTTTTTAAAATCTGGTCATACTTATGAAATATTGGAAAACTCAATTCATTGTAAATTAATTAAAACAAAAGTTGTGGAGTTATTTCTGGTCATGCTCAGGTTTAAACTATTAGCTCGATCTGTTATTTTAGTGTAATTTCTATATTATAGTATTAATTTTCATTTGTTATTTTTTTAGTTTAGATTTTAATTTAAGTTTAAATGTACAATTTTGTTTTTGCTGTTATCACAATAACATGCGTTTTATCATATCACAAGTTTTTAGTCATTTTAGTACTTCAGATTAAACTTATTTCAGTTAGCTGCCAAAACAAGTTTTCAACTAAAATATTATTTTATTTAATTTCAGCTTTATTTCAGTTATAGAAACAATTCTTATAATAACTTATATTTACCAATAACAACCATTTGAGTGCAGTATTTTTTTATTTTCTTTTATTTGTACTTTTTTTTTTTACTTAAAGTCCTTATCCTAATCATAAAAGTCAGGAAATTATTTGCTGAAATATGTGAGAATCCTGGCACATGATTTATTGCTTTTAGTTTAAAATACATCAACTCTGCCAGTAAAAGGAAAATATTGAGTGTGTCTCCCTCTGCTGGTCAGAACACATATTGCCTTGATTTTTTATTATTATTTTTTATTTTTACCAAATATTTGTGGGCAGCTGTTTAGAGCTTTCTGGTTTTGTAGTTTTGCAATATTAAACAAGAAACTGAAACACTTCATATATTGTAATATAGTATTACAATCTCATATATATAACAATGCTTAAAAAAAGCGTAAAAAAAAATAAAAAATTCTGGATGCTCAATTTTTAATGAAGCTTTTCAAATGTGAAATGCATATTTCATTTAAAAATTAGCTCAAAAACAGGATACCATTTCATAATAATACAAATAACCACTGCGTGAAAACAGGTTAGGAAATGCAGCATAAACAGGAAATAACCTCAATTTATCAATTTCCTGCGCATAAATGGCATTTTCTTTTCATAAGATGCATTGGCTCGTTAACACCACATAATAAGGAAGTTGATCCGAGCAGTATGGCTGCTGTAAGATAGTGATGTATGTGTGCATTTGGGTTTGTTGTTGTGATGTTATTGATCATCAGCGAACGATAGATGACACAGTATGCAGCTGTGGGTCATTAGCCATAATGCCACTGGAGCTCTATTGATACAGCACTATTCATGGTGCATTAGGACTATAATACAGCAGTTTGAGTTGCAAGCAAAGCCCAGAAGTGCTACTTTTAGAACAAATTCCACCTATAAATACCAAATATTTGATAGTTTCTAATTGTGGTTTTGAATAAAGTGTTTATTCAGCTTCCATTGCAATTTAAAGGGCAGTTTGTCATTATCGGCCAGTTCTGTCTGCTGTGAAGCTTTCCAACAGCTGTTCTCAGCACTAATACATTAGCTTCATCCACAAAGCCACACCTTTGTGTAAGCTGCAATGGCAGAATGACAAATGGAGCTATAGCTTCGAGGGGACTGCTGGCCTGAATGTGTCTGAGCCAACCTATAGGGAGATGCGGATATATCCACTGATTTAAAATGGAGAAATAGACTCCACTTCCCTGTTCTGTAATTACAGCAGATGTGAGAACCAGAATAATATTCTCTGGTTTCTTTTTAAAGCTTAGCAAACTCAGGTGTTCATTGAAGATGTTGTTCCTTTTGTTCCACATCTTTTGCATATATATATATATATATATATATATATATATATATATAAACTGTGTGTTGTTGTGTGTTATGTGTGGTATATATATATATATATATACTGTCTGTGTGATGTGATATGTGTGTGTTATATATATATATATATATATATATATATATATATATATATAAACAAAATTTATTCAGGCACAAAATTTCTCACATTATCAGTTTATTCACTATTGTTTAGAAAATGGTAATAAAATATGACAAGAACTTAGAGTTAAACTGTCAGAACAAATGTCAAATAACTTTGATAGAAAGCTATGTAATGAATTAGATAAAATAGTTACATTTAAGTACACAATTAGATCATACCACTTTATGTCAGACCAATTACCAAGCAATGCCTAATTTTGTTCAGTCTGTGGTGTAAAAGGTCACATTAGCAATTAAAGACAAACACTTGAGCAAAACATGGTCAGGTCAAAGTGTCTGAATAATTTTTGGTCCCAATTTTTATCAATTTAATTAGTAAACAGTATGAAGAATTTTTGGGGATAATATGTCACAGGTTACTTTATTCTATGCTCACTTACATAAATGAACTATAGTGTTCTGCACCCACTAGTAAAAAAATATCAAAAATCATATTTGGTGTCTGGATAATTTTTGGTTTGACTGTATATATGTATGTGTGTGTGTGTGTGTGTGTGTGTTGTGTGAGTATGTATAATTCAATTATATATAATATATACAAAAGGATATTCATTAAAGAACAGATGATTAAAAAATATTTAGTGTCATAATGCTGTATATATATATATATATATATATATATATATATATATATATATATATATATATATATATATATATATATATATATATATATATATATATATATATATATGCTTATATTATCTGTCATCAAAATGTCTTATAATTGATTATGTACATACATATATACATATATAAATATATATATGTGTGTGTGTGTGTTGTGTTTGTATATATATTAAATACATAATTAAAATATAAAACATAAAAATATTTATTAAAAAAAACATGATTAACAAATATTCAGTGTCATTAGGCATACTATTTTGTAATTTGCACTGTTCTGTGTTAATCCTGAAAAGATTATTATATTAAAATAAATTTAATATAAAATATAATGTATAACAAAAAATAATATATTAACACATTTAGTTATTTTTTTAAATTGTCTTATTGCATCTGAATGTTTTTTTTATAGTTGACATTTTTCTCAGTTGCGATTCTGATTATATTTTCATAATAATAATAATAATAATAATATACATTATATTTATAATGCACTTTTCATCAGAGATCTCAAAGTGCTACAGGGTTAAAACAAAAACAAAAAGATAAGCAGTTAATAATAATAATCTAAAAGGGACCAAAAGCTTTGCTAAAAGAAATGTCTTGAGGCCTTTTTAAAACAATCAGTAGATTGTGGAGACCTCAAGGAGTCAGGGAGGCCATTCCACAGATGCGGGGCAGCAGTACAAAGGCCCTGTCTCCCATTGTCCTCAGTCTGGTTCTGGGTATGTGGAGGAGGTTTGAGTGAGTGGAACGAGGGAACGGGTGTGGTTTGTGGGTTGATAAGTTCTTTTAGGTAGGAAGGGGCATGTCCATGGATGCATTGATGTGTAGGAGGAAACCTTGTACTCAATCCCTGGTGGAGATGGAAGCCAGTGAGTGAGTGAAGAATGGGGAATGTCTCATATTTCCGACTCTCATCAGGATCCAGCTGCAGAGTTTTGGATGTTGAAGCCTCTGCAGACTCTTTCCAGGAATCCCAATGAGGTGCATTGCAGTAGTCCAGTCTGGAGGAGACAAAGGCATGAACCAGTTTTCTGGCATCTGAAAGGTGAGAATGGGCGGAGTTTGGGAGATGTTACGGAGGTGGTAGAAAGAGGTCTTGCATAAGTAATTTATATGAGCTTCAAAAGTGAGTTGGGAGTCAATTTTACACCAAGATTAGTTACTGATGAGAGGGAATGTTGAGTGCCAGAAAAGGTGATACTGGTTATGGATGATGATTTGATTTGGTGAGGAGTGCCAATCAAGATGGCTTCGGTTTTAGAGCTATTTAGTTGAAGGAAGTTGCTCCATCCACACCTTTATCTCCTCAGACAGGTGCTGAGTTTTGATGGGGATGACTGTGAGGGTGTGATTCAGCTGTGGCATGTACATAGAGCTGTATGTCATCGGCATAGCAGTGGAATGAGATTTTGTGACGGCTGATGATTTGGCCAAGGGGGTGAGTATAGAATGAGAGGATGGGGCCAGGACTGACCCTGGGACACCAAAGTAACTGTCTGTGGATATGATTTGAGTGGCCCAGGGAGATGTATTCTGTCCGTTGTGAGGTATGATCTGAACCAACTGAGGGCAGTATCATTTAGTCCAGTAGTGAGGTGGAGCCGGGTTTAAAAGAATACCATGGTGACAAGTATCAAATGCAGCAGAAAGGTCCAGGAGGATGAGGAGGGAAGGGAGCCAGCATCAGATGATAGGAGGTCGCATATTGTGACTCAAGGCAGTCTCTGTGCTGTGAGCAAGCGAAACCGACTGAATTTTTCAAAGAGGTTATTATATTTAAGGTGGTCCTGAAGGTGGCTGTAACTGCTTTCTCAAGTGCATCTTTGATATGAAGGAGAATTTGAATGGAGCCTATAGTTGATGGACTCCAATCAAATGGGTTTTTAGCAGAGGTGTGATAATGGCATTTTTTAAGACAGGGGAACGTGACCAGTTTTGAGGGAATGATTTATAACAGCAGTGATCAGGGGACTTAGGGCGGTGATATGAGTTTTACCAGGGAGGTTGGGAGAGGGGTCCAGGGGACAGGTGGAGGATTTCATCTTCCTGATGATGTTCTGCACCTCTTCTGATGAAACCTCAGGAAAGCAGTTTAGGGGTTGGGAGATGGTATATGTTGGGAGATGGTATATGTTTTCATTACTATAATCCAGTATTTTTTTGTCTTTGAGCTATTTTTTAAATAAATAACATTCTATTATTATTTTCTAGCTATTTTGTTGTTCTGCAGTTTTCCGCTTGTGTTTAAATAGAAAAGAAGAAACCAGTGAAATCAGGTGGACAGAAGCTGATGTGACTGTACATGTGAGGAAGCAAGAGATGTGCTTTAATAGGGAGGGAGGAGAGAGAGAGGTGGGAGAGAAGTGAGTGAGGAGAGTGAGAGTGAGATGAGCTAGTGGGGTTGCACTGCCTGGCTCCTATTGGTTAACCATTACACTTCGGTCCCGAAGGCTCCCAAACCCTCCTTCTCTCTCTCTCTTCTCTCTCTCTCTCTCTCTCTCTCTCTCTGCCGCTCCACACCCCTCCATCTCTCGCTCTGTTTCTCCACATGTCCTCCTGTCTGTCCCCTCAGCGAGCTTCCAGCACCAATTAGCATTTAGCATGAGTTGCATTGGAGCCTCGGCCATGTCCACTGTCCATTGTCCACGGTCTCCCGTTCACTTCCTGTCGCCCTCTATCTTCCTCTCCTCCTCCCTTTCGCCACTCCGCCTTTTCTAGCATCGACAGCATCTCTGTGAGCATCTCTCCCTCCCCGTCTTCCTCTCACGTGCTCGTCGACTTAGGAAAAGCAAAGCATTGAAGCCACTGGAGCTGGAGTAACCAAGGCCGGAGGGCGAGGAGCGATAACGTCCACCCAGTCTTGCACCTCGCCTCCTTCATCCCACACTTGGCACCTTTGGGATACTTCTGGACCTTGACAGGATGGCGGAGCTGGCAGACTCTGGACCGGCGAGAACAAGGACTTGGCTTGACTCCACGGACTTAGAGCCACCTGCGAGGACTCAACTTTCGGTCTGAGATGCTTTGAAGGCTATCAAAACACAGAAGACCTGCTGTCCGTCTCGACAGCACCAGCGACTCTCTTCCTGCCTGTTGCCAGGCAACAGATTCAAATTTGGGATTTCGGAGGAGCCGCCAATGATAAACTGGAATCGAAGCATATTTCCTCGTTGAAGTATGTCAAGCCACTTTCGGTTTGCTTTGGCATCTTTTAAACTAAGCGTGGTCTCTTATATTGTTTACATTGCGGACCCAAAATGGATCAAAGTAAGTGTGAATCCGCTTTCGGTTTTGGCCGCATGCTCGCACTTGCCAAATCATGATCGAATGACACCGGACTGCTTTGCGCTACCGAATCAACGCCTGGGCGCTTTTCCAAGATTGGGCGCCCTCGGGAGCGTCCAGCGTGGCTGACTCAGGTCAGCCCCAGAGCCTCCATGGGAGGACGATGCTGGGGACCCTGAAGGAGCCCAAGAGGCTCTTCCACCTTTGACCCCAGAGAGAGACTTGCCCTTGCAGCTATGGGCTCAGATACCACCCACGCTGGGAGGCTGGAGGAAGGGGCACTGGAGAGGACAAGGGTGGGCTGGTCTATGACTGTACCGATAGAGTCATGGGGCTGCTGGGCATGGGTCACCGCCTGTTTGTGCCCGGCTGCTGGCGGTGAGGGCAGCTGCTGCAAATAGAGGCGTCTTCATGTCTGTGTGTGTGTTGTGTGTTTATATGTGGCTCTTATCAGGCTGCTTGTGTGGCCTTTGTAAAGTATCAGTAAAAAAAAAAAAAAAAATATATATATATATATATATATATATATATATATATATATATATATATATATATATATATATATATTTATTTATTTATTTATTTATTTTATTAACAATACTTTGATGCCTTAAGTTATATGTAAACACTTTTTTTTTATTATTTTTTTTATTTAATTTATTTTTTTATATTAAATACATTAAGTTCACTTGCAGCATAAAGAAATTATTTGTATTTTTAATTATATATTTATTTGTTTGTTTGTATATTTATTTTATTTTATTGACAGTCTTTGATGCCTTCCATTCACTTGCAGCTGTTCTGTTCTGTTTATTTTTAAATCATTGTATTTGTTTGTTTGTTTGTTTAACAATGCTTTGATGTTCTAATTCACCTGAAGCATAAATCTATTTTTTATTTTTAATGTTTTATTTATTTATTTATCAATGCTTTTATACCTTAAGTTCACTTGAAGCATACAATCTATTTTTTATTTTTAATGTTTTATTTATTTATTTATTCAGTGCTTTAATACCTTAAATTCACTTGCAGCATATAAACTATTCTTTTTTATTTTTTTAATGTGTATTTATTTATTTGTTTGTTTAATGCCTTGAGTTCACTTGCAGCATATAAACTATTCTTTTTAATTTGCTTTTATATATATATATTTTTTATTTTTTTGTAAAGTTTTTATATATTTATTAAAATGCTTTGATGCCTTAGGTTTATTAATATTATTTATTGTTGATTTTTTTAATGTTTTATTAATTAATTAATTAATTATGTTCAGTTGCACAACAAACTATTATTTTTATGTTTTTTTTCTTTTTCTGTTAGCAAAGTGCAGATTAACTTTTGGCCATACTGCATATCGATTATATTGGCCATAAAATTAAAGTAATGTTAGCTTTTAGCAATCAGCCAGACTTTCAGTATTGGTACTTCCTTCGAAAATATATTGTGCTGTGCAAAACTTCCTCTTACTGTTGTTGTCAGTGGATATATGGATTTTAAAATCTGATTACGCTCAACCAATACAGCATCTGTAAAAGGCTATGTGGCTTTGTCAGGTTCTACAAAGGACAATGCAAACATAAATGAGGAAAACAATCACCAAGTTCCTCTTTAGGCAGTTTATCAGGTTGATTTTACTGAATTGACCCCAGTTCTGTTTTTCTATCTGCATGCAGACCTCAAAGGAAGACCTGCTTCAAGCTGACTTTGAGGGTGCCTGAAATTTTCGGGTCCAGCTCCCAAAACGCTACAGGGCTGCAGAGAAGCGCTCGGCCTGATGGAGCAAGCCTGCAATATCAAGGTAAGAAACAACTCCAGACATCTGTCAAACTACAAACCATAAAACACTGTGCATTTATTAATATATTTTTTTTTTTATTTCATTTTATTTGCACTCTTATGTGATTACTTGAGTTCTTTTGATTTGAACAAACCCTCATAAATATTATATTTAATTGTAATATTTTAATAATTTATCTACTTTTTTTTGTATGTGCTTTGAACAGTGATTTTTCAAATTGTGTGGCTTATAGTGATGAGGTGTGCTTTTAGTTGTCTGATCAGTTGGATTTATGGATGATGAAATGGGTGGAAATTTATGGACTTGTGTTGAAGGAGTTAATAATGTAATCCCAGGGCACTTTGCATTGTCTGAGAAATGTGAAGCACTACACCACAAAGCTAGCATGCAGGTATTCAGAGAATGCAGAGACCTCGTCTGTGTTTCAAGACTCCATTGAAACAAGGTGGAGTTAAGACTCAAGGATAAATACCCACAATTCTCTGCCTGAAACCCATTCCACAGGACTTCTATAGGCTCTGACCCATTTTCTGCTGCGGTTGTTGCTGCTTCCATACATTCATGCTTTCAAGAGTTTATTTTTGTTGGGGCAGGGATTAGTTTTATTTATTGGTGTGATGTTGAGTGTGCATGTTCAGGAAGGAAGGAAGGAGGAGATCGAGATGATATTGTCTTCATCTTCTCCTTCCTACTTCTCTTCTCCTTCTTGTTGTAAATGCAGTCTTGCTGTCACTAACAGCAGGATTTCCCTGTCCCCAGTAGCTCACTGCTGTGCTTGGTAATGCAGTAATTGTATAATGCACTGTTTAACTAGGGATGACTGTTTTACGCTACAATTAATTGTGACATTGAGAATATTGTGTCCAAACAGTGTTGCTAAAGGATATTTTCTTGAATGTGGCTAGTATGTACTTCTGTTCTCTGTGTCAATGATACTGGATACTGTGTGAATTTTTATATATACTTTTAGATTTTATATGTGTGTATGTGTGTATATATATATATATATATATATATATATATATATATATATATCTATATATATATATATATATATATAATATATATATATATATATATATATATATAGATCACCGATATATCGATTGACCAATATTTTCCCGAGAATTTAAGCATTTTATCATAATCGGATATCGGTTTTGTAATATCGGATTTACTGATAAACACCACCATCTTGTGGGTGTTTTGAGAATCGCATTACAGGATCGCCATTGCAGCGTCTGAGGGAGCGAGCACGACATGCAGGTACTGGATTTGCAGTAGTTAGTAAACTTTATTTAACATAACAGCCAGTTATGCAAATTAGATGCGCGTGCAAAATATGCAGAGCTGGGAGTAGTCTGGAATTGAGAACGCTGCATTACATAAATTCCTGATATGTAGTTTATGCAGCTGGCACTAAGAATGAGACCAACTCACAGAGTCATGTTAAATAATCCATCAAGTCCTGTCCCAATAAAGATGTACTTTGCCTGAATTAATATGCAGCCATGAATGAGCATGTTGGAATAAAGCCTGAATTTAATTCTCTTCGTTGTCTATGCTCATCGTGAGTCTCCTGAAGTTGGAGTCAGAGATAATCCATCAATATCCTCTCCAATAAAGACGTAACTTTGCATGAGTTAAATAATACAGCCATGAATCAGCATGTTGGAAAAAAGCTGAATTTAATTCTCTCTTTGTTGTAAATTTGCTCCATCATTAGTCTCGAAGCGCTTTCATGTTGCTGTTCACTCACCGGGTTGATGTGGTTGATGCTCAGGAAATGCTCCAGCACAGCCACCGTATGTAACTTTTAACAAGATTCACTTGTTTAAAACACCCTAAATTATATTTACTAACATTTACTATATAACCATTATTTTACTAATAACGACTCTAGAATATATACTAGTTTGCAGTAAATAGTTCGAGTATAATCTACTGCATAGATAAACCAGCTGTCAGCAGGCATTTCATAATCTAGAAGGACAAAACATTATTAATAATTTTGATAAACATTCAGTTGGAAATGCAATAAAATTTGATGTTTTGTGTTATATTCCAATATTCCAGAGAATAATATTCAGTGAATTAACATTATCCGTGAATTATTCTTGACTCTGTAGCTATTAAACAGCTTATAAACCTACTAAAAGCGGTTGTTTAAAATGAAGTTGATATGACTCCTGTCCTTTATTTTCTGCATTTGAAAACATTAGCATTTTTGCTTATTGTTAATATTACTGTTGTTGCTGTTGATGCTTTTTATAAATAAAATGATTTTATTGTAATATACAGATAAAATTTAACATGAAAGACTAATTTTCAACACTTTAAAAAAGATGACTGAAAAGAGGAAAAACCAAAGTGAAGTATGTTCTTTCTTCACTCAGTCATTTATTACTTTATAACAGTTAATAAATATCGGTTCTGCATATCGGTTATCGGCACATAAACATGCAAATAATTGGTATCATATCGGTTATAAAAAATCAATATCGTTCGATCACTGATATATATATGTGTGTGTGTGTGTGTGTGTGTGTGTGTTATATATATATATATGTATATGTATATGTATATATATGTATGTATGTAATGTATATGTATATATATGTATATATGTATGTATGTTGAGTGTGTACATAAAACAGGCAATTATGACAATTAACCACATTTTCCACCCTAATTCTAATGACTATATTGTGAAAATGACATTTTATCATTTAATAATTTCAATGAATAATTAAATAATTTACTACATTTAATAAAACATAATAAAATAGAATGTTACAGTATAGTATATAGTATATATATAGTATATAGTATATATATATATTTAATTTTTTCTTTATTTGTTTGTTTTTTGCCACCACGCCAGCATTTTTTATCATTTTCACAAAGTTTAATGGCCCCAGAATACTTTTTTGTATGAATATCTGAATATGCAATATCTTAAAACAAATAACAGAGCTCCTGCTTTAAAAAATATATATATATTCTAGCTTCAAACTATTTTTTTTTTAAATCAATACTTGAATGTGGGTAAGTTAAAAAAAAAAAAGCAACATTTTGAACAAAAGCTGAGAAAATCAGTTTTGAAAAGACTACATCTGAATCAGATTTAGAATGATGATCAAAGTCCTATCAGTTTTGATTTATATGCTGTTTAATGCTTAATGATTGCATTATTTCACATATGCTTCTGTTTATATATTATGCTTGGTTTCTGCTTCTTCTTCTCCCTGCTTTTGATCCAGACATTCAATAGTCTTTCAGAAGATGTGTAATATCATCTCCTACCATACACCAGTGAAAACACAGAAAGCCAGAAAATTACATCAGTGGCAGAGAAAGAGTTAAACATCTGGACACATTCCAATTATTACAGTTTGTAGAGCAAAACATGCATCAAAATGACCTTTTTATACATGTATAGCCAACCGGTTTTGTTTTTATTTTCTTTAAGTAAAACAGTATCTCATGCATTCTATGCTATGTTGTCTATTCACCGAGATGGACAGAGAACCATGCATTTGTCAGAATTTAGGACCCAGCGAAGAGAAATTAGAAACCAGGAGGAGAAGTCTCTGTTGGAAACCAGCACCTGAGTGAGGTGATGTAACAGGTGCATTCATTAGCAGTTCCACAGAAAGAGAGCAGCTTAGTTTTAGCTACAATCATGTGTCTTAAAGATCATTATCCTTTGGTTTTCCTTGTATGGCACTTTTAACTCCCTACAGTCCACACCCACCTCCATGCACCCTTGATCCACGTCTCTTCCACACCCTAATGGGAAGGATGGGTTTATACCTGCAACGTATCGCCACAGACTTTATTTGGAGCGTTTTAGTTCTTTTGGAGGAAGACCATAAGCACAAGCTGTCTGATTCTTCTGATTTTGCAACTGGATTTTCTCGACATCATGCCAAGTGCTGTTTTGCCCATGTAAATGAGTTCTGCACCGTCATTGCTCCCAGCATCTGCCTTGACCACGCCTCATTGTTGCCCGTGTGCATATGTGTACTTAGTCACACTTTCCTCTTTATCTCCTGCAAACAAAAGGGAAAGACAGGCAGGAGAGCAGATCAGTGAAGTGTTTCATCCAAAATGAGTGCTGGAGTGGGCGAATAAAGGCGTTTAGCCTGCCATTCAACCTCAAAAGTGATATTTTTATCCTCACCGTCTCCAGTCTTGCTGGCTTCTAGAAGATTCTATCTTTGGGATGTCGAGTGGATGTGTTTTATGAGCGGCTGGGAGGGAGGAGACTATGTAGCAGGACAGGAAGCCTTGTTGCCATATCTCCATATCAGACCTGGACATACACACACACACACACACACACAGAGACTGTGAAGCTGTGCACAGATTACTTCTGCCACCCGTGATCCCAGCCTTTTCCTATCACATGTGCAAGAGGAGGAAGCATAAGAGGTTGTTGCTCTTTGAAATGGTGAATTTAAAGAGGATCAAGTGCGGGTAATAAACTTACAGGGTGATGGAATTCTCAGGCACCTGCTTAGCGTCGAAAGCACAAGCCGTACTAACTTACCCCTTTGGGGATATGAGCGAATTTCAAATTTCACATCCTCTTGATATTGAAGAAGACTTAATCGAAGGAGGCGTGCTTTGAGGTGGAAGCGGCTTTGGAGAACTCCGACCATCCAGTCCTCGGATGTTTGCGTTCGGATACTTATTAAACCAAGGCTTCGTTTCTTTTGGGAGGCCAGATGAGAAGATAAAGAAGATCAAGCGAGAGCCACCAGGGGTTAGAAGACCCGTTGTGGTTTGTCTGACAAACCCAAATTTCCCTGCCTCTTCAGCCTTTTCGCTTGTCTGCTCTTCATATTTCCAGCGGTAACCACGCTACCCATGAGACCGTGGCGATAAGAGCCGTCACAACCTTGCAATTCACAGAGCTTTGTCTCTTTGGAGAAACTGAGCAGGATACACGATCTTTGGAAGACAAAACCAGAGAAAGAGAGAGAGGTGTGTTCCTCGATGGTCCATCCCCTGCATTTATTTCCGCCTCAAGGGGCGGCTTTCATCCGTAAAGAAACTTATCTACTGGTCTCGGCAGACTTGTCAACTTTCTCCTCCTCCCTCCTCCCTCCCCTCCCTCCTCTCTCAAAGCTCACCTGTGTCTCGTTGGTTGCTCCTCGAGAAACTTTGACAAGATGATGCAGGAAGTGTCGATACGGTGGCTTACGCGCTCATGTTATCAATCAGATCAGAGGAGGATTTCTTCAGCCAGTCTCGTGGCTGATTCCAAACCTAAACCGGTGGTAAGTCTAAGACAAGCGGTTGTTTTCACCTTCAGGAATTGACAAGAGCGTGGTCTAGTCTTGTTGTAGAGCATTTTTCCTCTCAGGCTCGAGAAATGTCCTGTAATGAAATTACAAGGCTGTACAATTTTCCCCATTATGTCCTTATTCCAAGGAATGCCAGCTTGGAGCTGAAAATACTGTGTGTGTGACAAACATGGTGTTCAGGACAAGCGATTGTTGTCAACCTAATGCAATTTTGCATGTTATGACTCTTTTCCTCTCAAGTAGATGTTTTGAATACTCAGATGAGCCTAGTGACCTGAATATTCAAACGCACTGGTTTAACAAATCCGATGAATTTAAAATGAAGCTTTGCCTTTGTAACAAAAAAACTTGGTGTAAAAGAGTTTTGTGGCAATTCGTACTTCTGATATTGTGACATTTGTGTATATTCGCGATTTGTAGGAACAACGTGTGCTGTTAATGTCAACGATGAATGGAAAGATCAGCTACTCATTCATACCTGTGTAGGTGTTTTGTGTTTCTACAAAAGCGTAATTTACACCAACCCGTTAGTTGAGGTAAAACCTACAGTGAACTTTCCATGTGCATATGACTGAGTGTTAAACCAAATGAGCGTTGTGCTGAGAGCTTGACTGTCATGTCGGTTGTGCCATTTCAACATGTCATTTTGTGGTCTGTGGCTACACAGCACATCGGACTAAGCATTCGTTTAACATCTCTTCATCTAATGATGCCTGGCCTCTTATCTGCACGCTGACTGTCAGATTAATAGACTGATGCTTGTTCCATTTTACTCCTGTTTTGTGTAAAAAAAATCTCTAAGCCTGTCCTTAAGTATTAAACTTTGGCATTTTAAACTTTCCACGATTTATGCTTTGTTTTGTTTTTTACCAGAAAAAATTTAAATACAAAACAGTATTTCTGGGGAAAAAAATATTACAAAATCGATTTGTTAGAGATGCTTTTGATTTCTAAAATTTATGAAGTCATTAAAATTGAATCCAGAAAATGAATGGAAAACATTGAATTTGGTTAAAGAAAATAAAACTGAATTTCAGGAAAAAATTCAACATTTTATAGAGCCTTAAAAATTTAATGTTTGTTAAACTTTTAATAAAATGCTGTTAAATTGTATAAGTGTATATGTTTTTTTTTATTAATAAGATTAAATTTAACCATTAAAAGCGAGTCTAGAAAAAATTTAAATGCAAATAACAGAATCAGAATATTTAAAGAAGAAGAAGAAAGCAGTAGTCTGGACAAAAATAAAGCGTAATTTGTGAAAAAATAAACATTTAATCTTGCAGGCGATGGTGATTGTCTGATGCAGTAAAATGGATCACCTAGCAACTGTATTTCATCCCTTATCTCACTTTTCTGTTTCTTTTCTTTCTCTGCGCTGATATTATCAACTGTTTCCTTCTCCTCCTCGTTCACTGTGTTCTGAAGAGTTTGTATCATGTTCACATTCCTCGAGCGACACAACAGACCGTTTGTGCTGCAGTCGAAGGCAAGCGGTGGCTGTTTGAAGCCTTTTTCACAGAAGGAGAAGTCTGCTTACCCAAAGCGCAAGCTTTTGCCTTGTCACCGTTACAACCCGCTTTGCAAAAACAAGCCTCCAGTGCCGTTGAGACTTCAGTCAGGACAGCGTGGAGTGACAGTTTCTCACTCATCCCTGAGGTCAGAGGTCAAACACACTGAATGAAACTCAACAATGAGCTGCTCTCCAGAAGCTCTGATGCCGTCCAGATAAGAAAGAAGGTCGTTTTGAGACATGAAATGACTTTCTCAAGTGAGAACACTGTTGATATGATTCACTTTTGCAAGCATGTTGTTGAAATCCCGAAGGAGCTGTTTGTTTATGTCAAAGCGTTGTGTCGGTTGGGAATAAGTATTTCTGCTTTGTGTGGAGCCATTTCAAATTCAGAGAAGAAGCAAATTATGAGAGCTTGAGGACTGATCCCAGACCTGCTGAATGAAGCCTGTAATAAACAAAACAAAGAGATCCCCTCAGGACCGGCTTGACTGAGCACACTCACACTCTCTCCGGCTGTGCTGCTTAGCAATGGACACGGCGTGCTCTTTCAGAGGCTCCTTGAGACAGTTTTTGGGTTTAGCTTTTTTTGTTGTTGGGGCGTTTAGGAGGGCTTTCAGTTGTTAAGTTTATAGTGCTGAACAGTGTTGTTTATTGATTATCTTACCAAATATTTGGAAAACTGTGTTGTGTTTTTGTATTTATCATTACATTTTTTAAACAATTAATTGATTTATTACATTTAAATAAAACACAATAAATTAGTCATATTGTAATGTTACAGTGCAGTATTTGCATGGATTTTAATTTGTTGAGTTTAACTTTTAAACATTACTTTATAATTTTTTGGTATACTGCAAATCCTTTTTTTTTTTTTTTGGCTATGAGAATTTAAAAATGAAAAAAAAAAAATTATATTAACAAAAAATCATGTAATCATGTAAAATTAAAATGATAATATATTACATAATGTGATATTTTAAGAAGTGTTCTACCCTATTGATATGCGTAATAATATAAGTGATTTGTACTTTTAACTTTAATAGTAGTGAATAGTCATCTTATAAATTATATTACATTATTATTTAGTATATTTTTATACTATATAATATAATAATTCTATTTTTATATAATTTTATATTCATAGCAATATTTCAAAATGTATATTTGTAACTAACATTGTAATATAATTGTAATATAAATGATTAATTTGTATACAAGTATAAAATGTTTGATTTTGTTTTATTTTTTACTTATTTTGAAAATTATAATTTTAATATGTTGTAAGGTTCTAACTGTAAATATAAATCTTAATACATTTAACATATTTTTATACTATATAATACTAATATAATAATTCAATTTTTTTTTACAATTTTATATTCAAACATTGTATATAAAATATAACATTGTATATATATATAACATTGTAATATATTTGTAATATAAATAATTATTTTCTATATAAAGTTCATTAAATATCGTTTTAATACATTCAACATTTTTGCATTTTTTAATTTGTCAAATTTATAATATGCATAATGGATCATTTGTATATAAAATCAGAATGAAATGTTCAATTTACTTTGAAAAAAAAAAGATATATATATTTGCCCTTGGTGTTTTGAGGAGGGTGCTTTAGATGTTTTTCTTTTCTTTTCTTTTTTTTAACAGTATTTATGAAGCATAACAACTTTACATTCTTGTTATACTGGTGTGGATTTTCCAAACCTGATGCAAAATTCTCTGATTTGCTGTTTTCCTCAGGTGCCAACAAAGAAGCTGAAGAAGTTTGAGAAGGAGTATCAGTGTCTAGAGAGAGTCAGCTGCAGCAGGAAGACCCTATAGACAGATACCAGGTAAGCAGAACCTGACTGAGCTCTGCCTCTCTGATCCTCTCGATCCTCCTCTGATCCTCCTGCATTCATCTTCATCTCACTCTGTCTCAGTTCAGGACTGTGTGCGGGCCACACTGGAAACCACAGACTCTGTTGGCACAGGGAAAGAGCCAAACTTGTAGATGCTCATTTTATCGCCTCTTTATTTTATACAAATAATTTTATTTATTTTTTCAGCTTTTATGAAGGAAAAATTGATATTGTTGTTTTTAATTTAAGTGCCTTTAAGTGCAAGAAGTGTTAGCATATTTGAGTCTCATGTTTACATTACATTAAATGTTTTTATTTAAATGGATCACATCTATTGAATGTATTATAGTTTTTATATATTTAGGTTTATGTTGTCCATATGAAAAAATTAAATAAAATGTGTAATCCTAATCAATCTTTGACATTTGAATGGAAATACAAAGCATCGTGCAATGTTGAAAAGCTAACCATGCTATTAAAGGGAGCTTCATTACTTGGTGGTTTCCTTGCTGTCACTTCCTGCTTACCCTCTCCCTCACTCAACCGACTAACCAATGAGATTCCCTCGCTCACCCATTTAACCAATGAGCTGTGGCGGGGGGTGGAGCATGGGCGAGCTGTTGTATTTGATGGGGAAGGCCTCTGCGGTTCTTGTTCTGGTGGGTGTTGTGTTGACTGTGGTTGGGTCTTGGTGCAGGTAAGCCTTCACCCACCAGCTCATTGGCTACTAACCTGTGCCTGTGTGTGGTGTGTGTGTGTGTGTGTTTGAAATGATCAAACCTTTACGTCTTACATCAACTGCTATGCACAGCCTAACCAGCGATGTGTGTGTGTTTGTAAATGGAAGTCAGATGACAGCTTTCCTCTTCCTGATAAGGAAATGTGTGTCAAGTGAGGGTGGGAGACTCCCTGTACAGCGGCTACTCTCTAATCAGGCAAGCAGCAGTCACACTGGATCGTTTAGTGTTGTTTCTCAAGACTGGATGTGAAATACTGGTCTTAGATCAGCATGTGATCTCCAAGTGTCTGTACATATGGCTCCTGGTGCATATAGTGTCTTTTTTTGTAGTAAATGTGCAGCTTTTTTGGTGTTTTCTGCTTTTATTTGAGGCTAGAGCTTGCTGTCTGGTAAATTATGAATTGTAGGGAATATATTTTGTATATATATATTTTAATATTTAATATACAAACATGCATTATTTCATCCCATTTCTGCAAAATTCTGCAGGTGCAGACAGCTATTTTTGTGACTATTATTTTGTAATTATTTCCTTATATTATCTCTGTATTATTATTACCATGATTTTTTTTGTTATAAACATTTTACTGTTTTAGTTATTTATTATAATATTAGATTATCTGTTTTTATTACTGTTATAGCCTTTATTTTGTGACTTTTTAATGATTATTATCTTTCTTTATTTGCCATTAATTTAACTTATTACCTATCTGTAGTTTTTTTAGTATTCTACGATCTTTTTAATATTGTATTTATTTGTACTATTGTTAGCGTTATTTTTCTGCTGTTATTTATAATAATATATAATAATTTGCCACCAACCTATATTTTAATTACAATCTTTAATATTTTTGCTATTTTCTATTGTTATCTTTATTTTCTGTTATTATCTTAATTTTAATATCTGTTTATAATTAGAAAATGTTTTACAAATTTGCATATTTTTGTTTACTATTATTACTTCTCTATTTCCTATTATTAGAATAATTTATTGCCAATCTATTTTTTATTACAATCTTTTATTATATTAACTATTTTCTGTTATCTTTTATTTATATTATCTTAATTTATTATCTATTTATAATTAGAAAATATTTTACAATTGTATATATTTTCATTTACTATTATTACCATCCTTTATTTCCTATATTTTTATTTTACTATTCTTTCTATTATTATCTTGTTATTACACAACTTATAAATACCATCATATATATATATATATATATATATATATATATATAAATATTATATATATAAATATATATAACTAAATTAATTTATTAATTAACTTTAAAGTAATTTATATAATTTTCTTTGTTTTTATAATTTATTTCTTTGTACATATTTTAAATGTTCTCAGTGCTGACAAAAAAAATCACACCTGGTTAGTACACAGTGTAGAGTGACAGAAAATGTAAACTGTCAAAATCTTTAATGAAAAAAACATTTAATGAAAGAATAATTTTTTAACATTTTGACATTTAGTTTAGTTTTTGCTTTTATTTGTGTTGGGTTTACACTGTCATCTAGACATTTGTTATGCTTACATGTGAGTGCTTGGGAAATTGAGTCTGTAGCTTGTGCAAAGCTAGCCTTGCAGTCTTTTCAGTCTCCGTCTGTAAATCTGCACAAGTCCCCACCATAAGGTCATAACTGAAGTGTCTATGTGTCCCTGCAGAGAGAGAACGGCGGTTGCATGGGCCAGCATGCGTCTGGAGCAGGAGAATGATGATCTCAGCCCATGAACTGGTGACCAGCAAGATAGCACTGAGGGAGCGACCTGGACCAGGTATTTCTACACTAGTTAAAACACATTCAACTTCTGTTTAAATCTTGTGTGTTAATAAGCATTGCATTTTCAGGCTGAGGACAAAGCTGATGTTTTAAACAAAGAACTGCTCAACACTAAACAACGCCTGGTGGAGACTGAGGAGGAGAAGAGAGACAAGAGAGAGGAGGCGGCACAGGTCGAGGGACTGAGGACTCAAAATGCCTCTGACACTCGAATCAATTTCACTGCTACAGGCGTGTACAATAAGGTTTTTCTTTTCAGCTGAAGGAAGTGTTCAGAAGAGAGCTGGAGAAAGCGAATTAGAGATCAAGAAGACCACAGCCATCATAGCGAGTATAAACAGGTATGTCTGAGGTATCCCACATAAATCATAAGTCTCATAATCCTCGAAATCCACACCACATGTTTACTTCAGGACAGGATTATTACACTATAAATATATACATTATATTGCCAAAAGTATTGGGACATCCCCTTCTTCTAATATACAGGTTTGACTAGTTTAGTAATTTCCATAAGTACAAATCTAAATGTTTAAGCATATAATGATATTCACCATGGAATCATTTCCCCTTGGAAACCAAGGGAGCAATTGGTAAAATTGTGCACAGGATTTAATAAACCAAGGGACGAATTAGTAAATGCAGTCAGCGCGATTTAGTAAACCGAGGGAACAAATTAGTAAATCGTGTGCACCATTTAGTAAACTGAGGGACGAATCAGTAAATCCTGTGCGCATTTAGTAAACCGAGGAGCAATTAGTAAATCCTGCAGAATTGAGGTAAACCCAGGGACGAATTAGTAAATCGTGCATACAATTTACTAAAGCGAGGGAAGCAATTAGTAAATTGTGCTAGGATTTGATAAACCAGAGGAGACAATTATAAATGCGATGCGCAGAATTTAGTACACTGAGGGAACAAATTATTAAATGCGTGACACAATTTAGTAAACCAAGGGAGACAATTAGTAAATCGTGAGCATTTACTAATAGATTTAGTGAACAAATTGAATCGGTGAGCCAGATTTCCTACTTCATTTTCACAGCATATCATTTCGGGGCTCTGTATATCACAAAAAAATAACAAAAGCAAAAACTAAAAATATAAACTAATTTAATAAAATCTATAATATCTCACTCATACTTGAGTATTTATTGTGAAGAATAGATTATAATAAGGTCTGAAATTTTATTTTCTGTTTGCATTAGATATGTTCCCAGTTAAGTCACGAGGCTGGAGAAACAACAAGTCCCACAAAAGAGGAACTGGATATAGTTAAAGTGAGTAAATCATCTCCGCATACTTTTATATGGCAGCTGAGCAGTGGACGATCAGCATATGTTGTTGTTCTTCCAGGCTAAAGTGATGGCATGTGGCTGTAGGGAAGTGTTCAGCAAAGCGGACCCTGCAGATCCCGGCGGTAAGTCAGGACAGACGGGACACGGACCTGGGCGAGGAGAAAGGACTCAGCTGAAGGCTCAGCTCCGAGAGCTAGAACTGGAGCTGGCGCAAACCAAACTCCAGCTGGTGGAGGCCAAGTGCAAGATCCAGGTCAGACATCACGCTCATATAAAACACCGTGGTGCTGGAGATTTACAGATGCTACTCAGCTATTTATCAGCTCATCAGCAGCAGGTCGAAACCAACAACCATTTGTGAAAGTTTACACTTACTAGAATATTCTGCACTTTTTAAGTTTATAGTTGGGTCAGTGTAAAGGGAAATGTGTGACTAGCTACTGGTAATTTGCTCTTAACACTGACTGATATTAGTTTACAATGAACATATTTGAAATCAGTGTTTTATAGATAGTTTGTATCCTGCTACATTTTAGTGCAACATTAACATATAACAGTCACAACATTACTAAAATAGTTACAACTATTTTTAACATTTGTGTTTCCACTCTGTTGCTTTGTATGTGTTGCTTTGCACTGCGATTTTACCAAACAATCTTAGCAAACAAATGTTGTATATTTTAATAAGCTTTTTACAGCTATGTCACAATTACTTTAATGTTGTTTGTTCATGTACTGCACCAGGAGCTGGAGCATCAGAGGGGTGTTTTGATGACTGAGGTCCAAGCTGCCAAAAACTCCTGGTTCAGTAAAACACTGGGCTCCCCTCAAGAATTCAGCCAGTAACCAGTCACCCTCCCTCAGCTCCAAAGAGGGCCAGTAGGACTTCAGCCAAGGGCTTAACCAAAGGGTAGAGGGCGTGACCCTTCCACTGGCCAATCAGAGTAGAAAACAAGCTCTAATACACTACTTGCAACACAACATGGCAATGCAGTATTCCCTCACATGGACTAATGAGCGATTTCCACGTGCATTTAACAGTCTGTTATGATTTCCTAAGCTTGTGATGCCACCTACTTGACAGTAACAGTACTACAGGGATAATTATTACATTTACCCTTGTTCATCCATTTAGTCACTTCTGCAATGGATTTTTTTGTTAGTAAACAGTCAGTTCTAGCATGCAAGACATAAACTTTGACCTTTATCTGCCAATTCAAAGTTGTTGTTTTTTTTTTCCTCAGAGGGAATACTGCATTCTGCTAACAATTAAAAGTAAAAGTTTTGTTTTTCTTTATATAAATAATAAATGTAACAGTTTTGTCATATAAATGTGTATAACTAAATGTCAATTTTTATTTTGATCTTGTACAGTTCTAAAAGAAAAGTGTTGCATTATTTTTACTATTTTGAATATGAATGTGCTCTTTATAAATGTCAAATGCCGAAAAGCACAGACAAATTGGCCATGTATCACATGACATTCCCTCCGTCCGTTTTCACAGTTTTAAATGGCTGTAAACTGTTTGGGGATCCGTTCGCTGTGAGCAGATCACGTGATTTATCAGGCAGCGCAGACCTTGGCGTTGTGGTCACACAATATTGACCTGCCAAGTCACACATACTGCTTGTTTTATGTTATTTAACAGGTAGACATGAGCAACTGTAAACCAGGTCGCACAGATGTATCGTTGAGATCAGTGTGACTTCAAAGCCATATGGAGTCGATCTGCGTTTCAATTTTTTGTCTGCTATTTGTTAGAATGTCCATATTAATAATTTCCCTTAATGTGTTGTATTTCACAAAAGAGTGAAATAATCTGCATGGCTCTTATTCACACTAACAAGCCGTCATATTATGAACATAGCTTTATTTACATTGATGTAAAAAAAAACAAACACATTTTTCTTTTTTTTTCTTTTACTGTGATTTAAGATGCCAAACTAATTATACAAAATAAGAAAGAGATGTCAGTTTAATATAAACTAATAGTGCTTGTCCTGTGGGTTTCTCCGGATGGTTACAGGTGTTTTTTATATCGTTATCTACAGGACAGAAGACATTGCTTCTGTGCGTCCTGGTTTATTGTCGGTTCATCAGTTTTATTGTTCCAGCCTGCTGATGTCATCTGTCTAATAACTGTCCGACAGTAAATATCTGGTTCTTGATCCCATGTTTGACTCAACTCTGATTCAGTTGATTCACACCTTTAGTTGTTTCAATAAACATTAATGGTAATTAATTTCTGACTATCTATATTATTTCTTTGTTGTTTTGTAGTTCGTTATTAACATCGGTTTCATTATTACTTTTCTTGCTTGTGATTGTGTTTTTCTATATGTTGTGTATATGTATATATGTATTATATCATGTTATACTATGTATGCTGTATTCATGTTTGATATAATTATATGTATATATATATATATATATGGTATATTATATATATATACTTAGTGTATATATATATATATATATATATATATGTATATATATAAGTGTTATATATGTATATATGTATAGTATGTGTATATTATGATATAGTGTATATGTATTATATATGTGTATATATATGTGTATATATATGTATGATGTATATATACTATCGATATATAGTGTATATAGTTATATTAATATGTATTATATTATATATTATATATATGATATATATATATGATATATAGTGAATAATATATGTATATGTATGTATATGATTATAGTGTTATGATGTAGTATTAGTATGCTATATAGTATATATGATGATATATATATTATATTATATATATATTATATATATATATATACATATATATATAATACTTACATTACCTTGGACTGACTGACTTTATTTTATAGGGAAGTACAAGGTAGATCGACAGGAAATGAGACTCGAACCACAATATAACAATACTTGAACACATACTAGTGGTGAGTGATACTGCAAATTTTGGTATCGATCGATACCAAGTAAATACAGAGCCATGCCGATACCAATACTTTTTTCTTTTCAATTCAATTCAAGTATATTTGTATAGCTTTTTACGATACAAATCATTGCAAAGCAACTTTACAGAAAATTAAGTTTCTACAATATTTAGTAGTAGCTTGTCAGTGGTGACTGTCAGTTTATGTGCATATGGCAGAAATGTATGGAAAAATCAATTAAAGACATAATTAAACAGGACGATGAACAATATTAACAGCAATTATTATATGATGCAATCAAACTTATAGCAAAATTTGGTAGTTCTGTATGTTGTTTCAGGGTTAGCATTATCTGAGGGTTTGGCATCATCTCTTTTCTGCTGTTCTGGATCCAGACTGGAGCTTGTGTAAGTGAAAAGAAAAAAAGTGACATGATACAGCCAAGTATGGTGACCCATACTCAGAATTCTGCTCTGCATTTAACCCATCCAAAGTGCACACACACAGCAGTGAACACACACACACACACACACACACACACACACACACTAGCAAGTGAACACACACCTGGAGCAGTGGGCAGCCATTTATGCTGTCTGGCCATAGGGAGCAGTTTGGGGTTCGGTCCTTGCTTCTGCGCTGTCTGTTGTTACAAGAGTGAAGCTTGACACAAGGAATACTATGAGCTGAACCCAATGTCTTAGCATAATCGCTGTGCGTGTGGGTCTTGAAGCACTGACTCCAGCTGCAGTCCACTCTTTGTGAATCTCCCCACATTTTGAATGGGTTTTGTTTCACAATCCTCTCCAGGATCGCGGGTATCCCTATTGTTTGTACACTTTTTTCTATCACATCTTTCCTTCGCCTCTCTATTAATGTGTTGGACATAAGATCTGTGAACACCAGCCTCTTTTGCAATGACCTTTTGTGTCTTTGCCCTCCTTGCTAGGTGTCAATGGTGCCTTTGGACAACTGTCAAGTCAGCAGTATTCCCCATGATTGTGTAGCCTACAGAACTAGACTGAGAGACCATTTAAAGGCCTTTGCAGGTGTTCTTGAGTTAATTAGCTGCATTGAGTGTGGCCCAGGTGTCTTCATATTGAACCTTTTCACAATATTTTAATTTTCTGAGATACTGAATTTGGGTTTTCCTTAGTTGTCAGTTATAATCATCAAAATTAGTAAAGAAATAAGCCTTTGAAGATATATCAGTCTGTGTGAATGAATGAATATAATAAGTAGGTTTCACTTTTGAATGGAATTAGTGAAATAAATCAGACTTTTGATGATATTCCTAATTCATACTTTTGACAGTAACTAGCTGTATTATAGTATATGTCATACAGTGGCTATTTACAATACACATTACTACTGTTACTATTCACTTATCACATACTATATATAGTTATTATATATAGTATATGTATATATATTATAATTAATGTATGATGTGTAGTATATATATGTGTATATGTGTGTATAAAGTATAATATATATATTAATATATATTTATGATATATATATATATTATTGATGTAGGTCATGTATATACTGATGTATGTTGATGTGGTATAATATATATTATATATATATATATATATATATATATATATATATATATATATATATATGTATTATAATATATATTAGCAGTATACACTATACATTATAATACATATACATTATATATATATATTATAATATATTATATATATTATTATATAATATATATATATATATATATATATATTATATATATATGTATATGCTGTATGTGTATGTATGTATGTGTGTGTGTATATATATATATATATATATATATATATATATATATATATATATATATATATAGGGGTTATTTGGGGTTGCCCTCCCGTGACCAACATCATCCAGATAGTCGCTACAAAGTTGAGCATCTGCTGTGAGAGCGGTGAGACAGGACGTCACAGTTGAGCTCCAGCTCCAGCTCCTGACTGTAGTTCTTCACCGGTAACACACAAGACACCGCACACCCAACCAGAGCTCACCTCCTGCACCTGCAGACACAAAACAACACCCACTCCTCTCTGAGTCCTGTAGCAACAGACATCTGATCATGTGACCGCGCTTACCTTTGTCTTGATGTAGGAACTGACATAAAGACTTTGAAGGTCCTTCTCCACTAGAGGACATGCTTCATCTACTTTTGTCATCAAGACGATCTGAGTGATGCCTGAAATTGTTGAGGTACATTTTAAGGTGCCACATGCAGCTCTATGTACAACCTTTATATTAGTCACAAGACTGGTGTAAATATGTTCTCTTACCCAGTGAGTTCACTTTTCTGCGATGGAAGCATGTTTTTCCTGTAGTTTGTCAGACATGAGGGAGATTTTGGTGGCGTCTATCACATACACCACACAGTGGATCTTCTCCTGAAGAGATGCAGGTCTGGAGGACTTTTGCTCATCAGGTTGAAACGGTGCCATGGGGTTGAACTGAATCGAGATGATTTAGCATGAAGCAAACATCATTTATACTTCAACCTTCATTGATTTTGGAGATGAGTGCTCTTACTTTATAGCGTCTGGACGCGACCTTGAAGAATGCTGCTGATGTCCTCAATATCCAGTCCTGCACCTGACTGCTCCTCGAGTCCCATGGTGTCACACAACACAAATGGCAACAGCTTTCCTCCACCACCATCTTTTACTGGATATGTGCTAAAACTACCAACCAAGAAGAAAATCACTTAAAGACCTGAAGTAATCGAGAGATGTTCCTTAAGCTCTATTATAATCTTATCGAAGTTCATACCTGTGTGGTGAGACTAGTGGCTGCAGATCCTGACATGGCTTTGCTGGTGATGCGCTCATGAAGATGGAGTTGATGGAGTTGAAGAAACTGGATTTTCCAGCACCTACAGGACCAATCATTAGGATTCGGACCCACTCACAGACGTCATCACAGGTTTATGGTTCCTGATCATTTCCATGAGCTCTGCTCTTACGTCTACAACACAGATCACATTTCTATAGCTGTATATTAAATTACAATTAGCAAACAAAACCAGAACCTGAGTAGAAACATACTCAGCTGTCCACAGAACATTCCTCCAAGGTTTCTCCTCAGTACTGACTTGAGAGCCTGGCAAATTATAAAATGTTAACAATAAAAATTAAGGTATTGCATAAAAGACTGAAACTTCTTGTAGATGACTATATTCGGTTAAAATTTAAAAAAATAAAAATAAAATCTGATGACTGACTTACTTTGTTCCACTTTGTAGACCTCACATTCAGTCAGTTGAGCATCGTTCCCATACATTGTTGCCGTATAACACTGAATGCATTCCCTCCTTGATTTAACACAACTGGCTGGTTCTTGTAGCAAAAGTACAGCTGTTGACCAAAGTTGGGCCCTCCAGCGCATCGAGGCGTGCATGATGTCCACTGTTAATTTTGATGCACACAGGGATCTTGCCCTGAAAGCTGAATAAGAATATGTCCTCATCTGTAATTTGCTGCCCGCTCTGAGCATAATCTACACTAGTGTATCCACCAAAGATGTAGCCTGAACTGTTGTAGGCTACAAGTAAAGTGGGACCCTGACCGTCACATCGCTGGTGGAAGTCAGAAGCTTGATATCCATGAACTGAAGCTTTGTAGAGAAGAGACAGTTCCACATTCCCAGCAAAGCACGAGCTGCTTACTTTTCTCTTCTGTCAAATCAGAAGTGAGGGACTCCATGGTACCATCTCTCTCTTGTCTTTTATTCATCCTTAAAGACAAAAATATGCAAATACAAATGTAAACTTAAGCTTTTTTTGCATTGATTTCCAGTCGGCACATTCCACAAATAGGGTACACTTTTTTTTTAATGCTGTGTTTATACAGTCATGTGAAAAAGAAAAGACACTATATTGAATTCCATTTTCCATATCAGGACATCATAAAAAAAAATTATCTAGTCCTTGGCAGGCCTTAAAATTTGGAAAAATCAAATACTTTTGATTAACCGATCATAAGCAAGTGTGAGCACCTCTATAAAAGCAAACGCTTTTGTCAATTTCCTGGTCTGGTGACCTTCAGGTGTGTTAGCGCTAATGCCAAAGAGGATAGAGCGTCTGCAATGATCTTAGAGAAGCAATTGTTGCTGCCATCAATCTGGGAAGAGTAATGTAGCCATTTCCAAACAACTTGAAGTCATTCCAAAAAAGAACATGGCAGGATAGCTCAGGTGTTCAGAGTTGCATCTGATCAAACCATAAGACTTCTGTGGAGATGTTTGGTCATAATGCACAGTGCCAAGTTTGGTGAAAACCAAAAGAGCATATCACCACAAAACACTCATACCAAAAGCAAGCATGCTGGTGGAGGGGAAATGATTTTGGGCTTCCAAGGTGAAAAAAAAATGCACTAACATACACATTATTTCAGTACACTTAGTGCACTTCCATAATGTATTCCATAATCTATTTTAACGCACTAATTTAGCACTGAATATACTAAAATTATTCTTTAGTAGTACTTAAAAAAAAATCTTAAAACATCTAAGTGTACTCAACTGTGCTGTTTTCAGACACCATGAATATGAACTGAAATGTGCTTTTAACATATTTTCTCGTATTACAGTTTTTAAGTTGGTTTAGTACTTTTTCACAAGTAAGGTGTACACTTTCAAAACTCTTAGTACAAACTTTAAACTGATTACACTTGTTACACCACTAGTCATTATTTTAAAACCTGATATCATGAGTTCATTGTAGTTTGCGATATTTTCATTCCACATAATCACTGTTTCAAAACACAAGATCAGTATGATATGTATTGAGAATATTTGGTTTAATCACACAAAACACAACAGTATGATCTTCTTTCAATTTAGTACTTTTAACAATCAGTTCATTCAAAAATCACCTGTTTCAAATCACTTTTGTTGCTGAAATAATTACCGTAATACTGGCAATAACTGTCATGTTAAAAAATACACTTACATTACCTTACTTGCATATCTCACATAAAATCAATCATGTTTGTAAAAGTATTTATTCAGTGTGTTATCAAAGGTGTGATGAAGGTACATGGCCATAAGGTTTTGTGCTAGAACAGAGTTTACTGTTAATGTAGTCAATGTCCTCACTGTGCCATTAGACTGAATCTATTCTAGCTGAATTTTTCAGATGAACGCTGAAGTTATAGTAATGTGCAGTCTTTACCATGGTAATGCTTCTCATATACAGTATCAAATGGCATAATGTAATGTAAAATGCTGTATTTGATCCCATCTGTCTCCTTCTTCTGATACATCTCTGATTAATCTCTGATCAGTTTCTATTTCATCAAACAAATGTAATTTTTTTTGTGACGCATTAGGGTTTTACTTGTAATATACATTTCTACTGTTTTCATGAAAATCCACAAAATAGAACTTAATGATATTTAGTACATATAAAAAATCCACTAAACTTTTAAGCTAAGCATTCATAGCACACTTTTAAGTAATGCACTTATAAAAAACTTATTGGTTTATCTGACTACACTTAAAATCAATTTAGTGCATTTCTATTAAGTGCACTTAAGTACCATTCAGTTGGGAAAATGTACTTATAACTAGTACATTAGTAATGTATTTTTAATAAAATCAATTTAAATTTAGGACTACTATATAAAAGACTACTTAAGATTGAACAAATTTTTAAAGCATTTAAAAAAACACTTTAAGAAATACCCTAGTAAAACTTCTCTGTAGTATACTTTATTTCAATGCACTAAAAATCAATTTAAGAATTAGTGATATTTTGTATATCTTTTCAAGTAGAAATGTACTTTTATTAATGTATTTATAGTGCATAAAATTTGCTAATTATATTAAGAACAAAAATAAGAATGTACTACAAATGTACTTGCTTTGTATTTAAGTATTTTAGTGCATTAAAGTATACTTTATTTTTACCTGGTAGTTTGTAGTCACAAGACCTGGCACATCACAGTCACTGAATCGACCCTGAACTCCTCTGAGTCCATCTGTCCAACAGTTAAAGCTTGGCCAAAACTGGGTGATGTAACAGGACAATGATCCCAAGAACACCAGCAAATCTACAACAGAATGGCTGAAAAAGAAAAGAATCAAGGTGTTGCAAAAGCCCAGTCAAAGTCCAGAGCTCACCCTGACCGAAATGCTGTGGCAAGAGCTGTGCATAAACAAATTCCCACAAACCTCAATAAACTGGAGCAGCGTTGTAAAGAAGAGTGGGCCAAGATTCTTCCAGAACGATGGAGATTTTAAGATTTTAAGACCTGCCAAGGACCAGATGACTTTTATTATGTGCTGATATGGAAAGCAACAGAATTCAATGGGTGTTCTTTTTCACATGACTGTATAGATTATACAGTCAGCTACATATTAGTTACAGCTGTTAAAGACTGCCACTTTTCCTCTGTTCATGACTTGTGTATTTATTATTATTTGTGTGATGCTCAAAGGGTTAGTAAAGAATTATTCTTTGTACTTACTTTCCTTTAAACTTGCTGTTCATTGTTTCTATGAACTGCAAGGCATAAAGAGTTTCATGAAATGGAGATCAGATTAGTGTTTTTAAACACTAATCAATAAAAAAATTTTGCATATTTGTATGTAATATTTTATACAATTATAATATGTATATGTAACTTACTTTTAGAGCATTTTGTAGTAAATTAAGGAAATGTATATAAATAATTACAGTTAATTATGATTAATTACAACTATTCATATGAGCTGCCAGTAGCAGAAAACCAGTCAGTATCTGGTGTGACCACTATTTGCCTTCATGCAGTGCAACACATCTCCTTCTCATGAGTTGATCAGGTTGTTGATTGTGGCCTGTGGAATGTTGGTCCACTCCTCTTCAATGGCTTGTGTGAAGTTGCTGGATATTGGCGGGAACTGAAATACGCTCTCGTCGATATGCCAATCCAGAGCATCCCAAACATGCTCATTGGTGCCATGTCCGGGAGTATGCTGGCCATGCAAGAACTGGGATGTTTTCAGCTTTCAGGAATTGTGTACAGATCCTTGCAACATGGGGTCGCATTATCATGCATTCAAAATGCCATCAATAAAATGGTGTTCATTGTCCATAACATATGCCTGCCCATACCATTACCCCAGCACCACCATGGGCCACTCGATCCACAACGCTGACATCAGCAAACTGTCACCCACCGACGCCATACACCCTGTCTGCCATCTGCCCTGTACAGTGAAAACCGGATTGTCCGTCAAGAGAACACCTCTCCAAAGTGCCAGACGCCATCGAATGTGAGCATTTGCCCACTGGTTACACGGGTCTGCGGTTGTGAGGCCTGGTTGGATGTACTGCCAAATTCTCTGCAGGACATTCCTGCAGTCAGCATGCCAACTGCATGCTCCCTCAAAACTTGCAACATCTGTGGCATTTGCTGTGTGATAAAACTGCACATTTTAGAGTGGCTCTTTATTGTGGCCAGCCTAAGGCATCTTTGATATGCTAATCAGCATCTTGATATGCCACACCTGTGAGGTGGATAGGAAACATCTTAGATCTTTGAATTCAGCTCCTGAAAAATGGGGCAAAACAAAAGTGTTGCATTTATAATTTTGTTCAGTGCATATATATATATATATATATATATATATATATATATATATATATATATATATATATATAAACAAACCCAATTCCAAAAAAGTTGGGACACTGTATAAATTGTGAATAAAAACAGAATGCAATGATGTGGAAGTTTCAATTTTCAATATTTTATTCAGAATACAACATAGATGACATATCAAATGCTTAAACTGAGAAAATTTATAATTTTAAGGGAAAAATAAGTTGATTTTAAATTTCATGGCATCAACACATCTCAAAAAAAGTTGGGACAAGGCCATGTTTACCACTGTGTGGCATCCCCTTCTTTTTATAACAGTCTGCAAACGCCTGGGGACTGAGGAGACAAGTTGCTCAAGTTTAGGAATAGGAATGTTGTCCCATTCTTGTCTAATACAGGCTTCTAGTTGCTCAACTGTCTTAGGTCTTCTTGTCACATCTTCCTCTTTATGATGCCTCAAATGTTTTCTATGGGGAAAGATCTGACTGCAGGCTTGGCCATTTCAGTACCCGATCCTTCTTCACGCAGCCATGATGTTGTAATTGATGCAGTATGTGTCTGGCATCATCATGTTGGAAAATGCAAGGCCTCCCCTAATGGAGACGATCGCCTGATGGGAGCATATGTTGTTCTAGAACAACTTTGCCACAGTCCATTTTAAATGACCCTTGGTCCAGAGAAAACGCCTGCGCTTCTGGATCATAGTTATGGCTTCTTTTTGACCTATAGAGTTTTAGCGGTAATGGTGAATGGCACGGTGGATTGTGTTCACCGACAATGTTTTTGAAGTATTCCTGAGCCCATGTTGTAATTTCCATTACAGTAGCATTCCTGTATGTGATGCAGTGCGTCTAAGGGCCGAAGATCACGGGCATCCAGTATGGTTTTCCGCCTTGACCCTCACACACAGAGATTGTTCCAGATTCTCTGAATCTTTGATGATATTATGCACTGTAGATAATGATAACTTCAAACTCTTGGCAATTTTTCTCTGAGAAACTCCTTTCTGATATTGCTCCACTATTTTTCGCAGCATTGGGGAATTGGTGATCCTCTGCCCATCTTGACTTCTGAGAGACACTGCCACCCGAGAGGCTCTTTTATAGCCAATCATGTTGCCAATTGACCTAATAAGTTGCAAATTGGTCCTCCAACTGTTCCTTATATGTACATTTAACTTTTCCGCCTCTTATTGCTACCTGTCCCAACTTTTTGGAATGTGTAGCTCTCATGAAATCAAAATGAGCCAATATTTGGCATGACATTTCAAAATGTCTCACTTTCAACATTTGATATGTTATCTACATTCTATTGTGAATAAAATATACGCTTATGAGATTTGTAAATTATTCCATTCCTTTTTACTCACAATTTCTGCAATGTCCCAACTTTTTGGAACGGGTTTGTGTATGTATATATATATATATATATATATACACACAAACACAGTTTCTGTCACATTCAAATTGGTTGTCATAGTAACAACACTAATTTGTGGAGATTCTGCATTAAGAGTTCCACAAATCTGAATGCAGTAATTGGAAATTGTCTTAAAATAAACATTTTGCACAATTTATTAGCTGTAATATCATTGTGTTGCCACTAGATGCATGTATAGCCCTATGTAACAATCCCCAGTACTTAAGACATTGCACATAATTTGCACATAAATCACACATAAATTAATCTTATTACATTTGGATTTGTATACATGTTTAGATATGATCAATGGCTACTTTTTTGTTTTTATCTGTTTTGTTCAATTGTTTTGTTGTTGCTTGAAACATTGATTTAAAGTGTCACTTATTGCATTCAGTCAATCCTATAAAACCCTTTATTACCCCAAACTACATATAAAAGCCTGATCAGTGGCATAAAGTAATCAATGCAGCTACTTATTCCTTTGCTACTCAATAATGCATGAACTTCCCTTTAAATAATGTGACGCCTTGCCCTATTGTAAATGATGTATTCCCATTAAGTGCTGTTAGAAGTGAATTGATTGATTCAACATTTCGACACCACTGTAAGGATGCATTAAACTCGACAAAGCGTATAATTAATGATGTATTGATCTGGTGAATTTTACTATACCAATATTTTTTATTGGCTGTTAAAGTTTATATAGAAATATTACATGACACACTGATCCTTTAGCAATGCATTAGGCTAAAAAGCGCACTACATTTACATTTACATTTACATTTAATCATTTAGTCAGACGCTTTTATCCAAAGCTGACTTACAAATGAGAACAGTAGAAACATTCAGATCAACGAGAACAACAACGGTATACAAGTGCTATGACAGGTCTCAGTTAGTCTAGTACAGAACACGTAGCCAGGGTTTTTTTTTTTTTTTTTGGGAATATGATAGAAAAGAAAAAAGGTAAGTACTAGTATTAGTTGGTTAAGTGCAGGTAAAAAGATGAGTCTTTAGATGTTTTGAAAATGAGTAAAGACTCAGCTGTTCGAATTGAGATCGGAGGTCATTCCACCAGCTGGGAGAGTCCAGGAAAAGTGAGAGTGATTTTGAACCTCTTTGGGATGGCAACACAGAGCCGTTCACTTGCAGAGCACAAACTCTGAGGGTGCATAAGATTGAACTAGTGAGTTTAGGTAAGTTGGTGCGTGCCAGTGGTCGCTTTTGTAGGCAAGCATCAGTACCTTGAATTTGATGCGAGTGGCTACTGGTAACCAGTGTAACCTGATGAGGAGAGGAGTAACATGGGCTGTTTTCGCTCATTGAAGACAACCCTGCTGCTGCATTCTGGATCAGTTGTAGAGGCTTGATAGTACATGCAGGAAGGCCCGCAGGAGAGCATTGCAATAGTCCAGTCTGGAGAGAACAAGAGCTTGGACAGACGCTGGGTGGATTGCTCTGACAGGAAGGGTCTAATCTTCCTAATGTTGAATAAGGCAAATCTACAAGACCGGGTCGTTGCTAGCAATATGGTCTGTGAAGCTTAACTGATGATCCATCACAACTCCTAGGTCTCTGGCTGTCCTGGAAGGAGTTATGGTTGACGAACCCAGCTGTATAGAGAAGTTGTGATGAAACGCATGGGTTAGCTGGAACCACCAGCAGTTCAGTCTTAGTAAGGTTGAGCTGAAGGTGATGGTCATTCATCCAGCTAGAAATGTCACTCAGACAGGCTGAAATGCTAGGCAACTACCAGTTGGGTCATCTGGTTGGAATGAGAAGTAGAGTTGAGTGTCCCTCAGCTAGCAGTGATAGGAAAAGCCATGCTTCTGAATGACAGATCCTAATGACGCCATGTAGATGGAGAAGAGAAGCGGTCCAAGTACTGAGCCTTGAGGAACCCCAGTAGCAAGTTGTTGTGACTTAGAAACTTCACCCTCCAAGACACCATGAAGGATCTATCAGACAGGTAGGAGTTAAGCCACTGGAGTGCGGTTCCAGAGATGCCCATCTTTCTGAGGGTGGATAGGAGAATCTGGTGATTAACAGTGTCAAAAGCAGCAGACAGGTCCAGCAAAATGAGTACTGAGGATTTTGAAGCTGCTCTGCCAGTCGAGGGCTTCAGTAACCGAGGCAGGGCAGTCTCAGTTGAGTGGCCACTTTGAAGCCAGATTGATTGCTGTCCAGGAGGTTGTTCTGTACAAGAAACATAGAGAGCTGGTTGAACACAGCTGCTCGAAAGTGTCTTTGCAATGAATGGAAGAAGGGATACCGTCTGTAGTTTTCTAGAAGTGCTGGATTTAGAGATGGTTTCTTCAGCAGTGGGCTTACCGAGCCTGCTTAAATGCTGAGGGAAATGTTCCAGAGTGAAGAGAGGAGTTGATAATGTGAGTAAGTGAAGGTATGACTGAAGAAGAAATCACTTGAAGGAGGTGAGTGGGGATCAGATCCAGTGGGCAAGTAGTAGGATGACTGGACAGGATAAGTTTGGAAACGTCCGCCTCTGAGAGGGAGAGAAGGAGGAGAACGAGTGAGCATTAGTCGCTGGAAGTTATCCTCAGTCTGCGGTGTGGAGAATTGGTCACTGATGGTTCTTGTCTTATTTGTAAGAAACTGCAAAGTCATCAGCTGTAAGAGTCAATTGAGGAGGAGGTGGAGGCGATTAAGAAGAGAAGAGAAGGTTTTGAAGAGTGTCCAGTCCACAACAGTTGTTAATCTTGTCGGTAATAGATGTTTTAGCAGTGAAGACATTTGCAGAGAAGGAGGAGAGGAGAGACTGATACACACTGAGGTCGGTAGAGTTCTTGATTTAAGCATTTCTCCTGCAGCCCTGAGTTTAGAGCGATGTTCACGGAGTACACTGGACAGCCAGGGGCAGATAGGGTGGTGCTGCTGGTCTAGGACGACAGTGGGCAAAAGTTGTCCAAGCAAGAGGTCAGAGTGGAACAAAAGTGTCCTGTAGTACTGTTCGGTCCAGAGCTGAAAACCTGCGCAGAGTGAAGGAAGTGAGGATGCAAACCACAGAGGATAGGCATAGCGATGGAGAGAGTGAGTGCGAGGTTCCGGAAAGGTGACCCGCTAGGAGCGTCAGCCACTTCAGGAGTAAGTGCTAGATTAGCAGTAATGAGGAAGTGGTCTGAGTGTGCAGTGGAGTAACTAAAGTGTTGTCCACTGAGCAACAGCTGGTAGATGAGGTCCAGTTGGTTGCCGATTTGTGAGTGGCTGTAGTAGAGACCTGCTGAGATCAAATGAGGCGAGCAGAGTGTTGAAGTCAGCAGCCTGGGGTTTATCTAGGTGGATGTTGAAGTCACCAAGCAGTACCAGAGGAGTACCATCTTCAGGATAGTTTGATAGCAGCACGTCCAACTCCTCAAAAAGTTACCCAATTGACCTGGGGACGATAAATGACCACAAAGTGATTTGAACAGGGTGGGTTACAGTAACAGCATGTGATTCAAATGAACCGTGACCTGTAGGTGGCGGTTGAAGATCAAATTTCCAATCTTTGATATAAGGAGACAGTACCTCCACCCTCCCAGTCGATCGGGTGTGGTGGGAACAAGTGAATGAGTGGAGAGGGCTGCAGGAGTGGCAGTGTCCTCAGAGTGATCCAGGTCTCAGTCAGTGCCATGAGGCTGAGACCAGAATGAGTAGCAATAGAAGAAATGAAGTCTGCTTTGTTAACAGCGGACTGGCAGTTCCAGAGACCAAGTGGAATAGAGAGCATTGGAGTAGAAGTCAGAGGGACAGGCCTTAGATTTGTCAGGCAGGCCTTCATTTGACGACATAGCGATTCTCCGAAGTGTTAGTAGTGATAGTAGAGATCTGAAAGCACATAGTGAACTACAAGTGACCAAAATAAGTATTTGAGGACAGCCGCATAAAAATTGAAGGGGAGAAAAGCAATACTCAAGTGCCCTGTCGGTGTCCTTGCTCGGTGGAGTCGCAGCAGGTATGGACAAATCTAGCAACATGATTTATCAGCTGCCACAAATACTGCCTAAACAAAATACTGATTTTGTGCAATTTTCTGTTGTCAATATTTTAAATTGGCCTTTGAACTTAGCTTTATTACATGGCAAAAAATAAAAATCTTGTCTTGCCAAAGCACTGACAGAGCCCACTGATCTAATGGCTTTGATGAGCTCCAAATGCAAACTTGCACGCAACAATCAGGCAACAATTGACAGCCTGATCCAATGGCATACAGGCATGCTCAGTTTGATAGTACTCTAGCTCCAGTGCTTCACAACCTGTCCTGAGGCCCCTGCCTGCACTTTTGTATGTCTCCCTTATCTAACACACCTGATTCCACTCATCAGCTCGTTAGTAGAGACTGCAAGAACTAAATTGGGTGTATCTGATTAGGGAGACAATCAAAATGTGCAGGGCAGGGGCCTCCAGGACAGTTTGAAGCACTGCTCAGCCCAGTGATGTTGGGGATCCAGTGGGGGCCAGTCATATTTCAGGGTGACCATGCCACACTTTATCACTACCCTGCTAAAATGTAGCAATGTAGTACCAGTATGAGTACTCATTACCTTCAGTGGGGCTCTAGGCAGTGGTTCTCAACCATTCTGGAGGACCCATCACTGCACATTTTGCATGTCTCCTTAATCAAACACACCTGATTCAGGTCACCTGCTCATTAGTAGAGACTCACAGACTTAAAATGGGATGTGTCAGAAAGGAGACATGCAAAATGTGCAGTGATGGGGTCCTCCAGGAATGTTGAGAACACTCCCATGACATGACCTAGCTCGCTCTATGCCTAGAACGGCACTGCTATGTAAAGCAGGTCATTCTTGTAGCGTTGTTTTATGTATTTTGAACGCGCTTCATTGTGCTCTCAGGTGATTCATTCACACTTCACCTGCATTCAGCTGAGTGAGCTCTCCTGTGCTCGTGAGTGCTGTCCATACTTTAATGCGTTTGGATGCAAACAAAACAATGGATTATTTACCAAGAGATCATTGACTTATGGACCTTATTTCGTAAAACACTTCTAGTAGCAGTCTTAACATTTAGTTTTAGTATTTTAGCTCAGGCGCTTATAAAGGGATTACTAACACGTTCAGCTAGGTGTGAGACTCAGTGGGACGTGCGATTTGTCTTGACAAAGCTATTAAAATATAATACAATATATTGAGTGTTTACTGCTGCAGAAAACTGATCAGACACTCAGTCCGCTAACAAACAGATGAGGAAGAGGAGGATGATGATGCGGTCCAGCATATAGCAAAGAAAGGTTTATGTGTTTATATAAAAACATTCCTTATGTGTGTATTTCACAAAGGGATGGAATAACCTCATGGCTCTTATTCACACCAACAACCGCCATATTAGTGAACATGTTGTTTATACTCGATGTAAAAAAAAATTGCTTTTTTTTTAACATGTGATTTAAAGGTGCCAAACCTAATTATACAAATAAGAAAGAATGTACAGTTTAACGTGAAAAAACTAATAGTGCTGTCCTTGGGTTTACTCTGATGGTTATAGGTGTTTTATATATGTTATCACAAGGACTAAGAAGAATTGCTTCTGATAAGCGTCCTTGGTTTATTGTCGGTTCATCAGTTTTATTGTTCCAGCCAGGCTGATGTCATCTGTTCTAATAACCTGTCCGGACCTTGAGTCAAATATTCTGGTTCTTGATCCCATGTTTGACTACAACTCTGATTCATTTGATTCACACCTTCAGTTGTTTCAATAAACATTAATGGTAATTAATTTTGACCTGTATATTATTTCTTTGTTGTTTTGGCAGTTCCGTTATTAACAGCTCGGTTTCACTTACTTTTCTGCTTGTGTATATATGTGTGTTATATATATATATATATATATATATATATGGACTGACTGACTTTATTTTATAGGACAGTACAAGGTAGATAGAAAGGGTCTTAATCGAGACTCGAACTCGGTTCGCCGGACGATGCATCTCCCCTTTAAATTTGACTTTTACTCTGTAAAATTGAGTGAATGTAGACATCCTTTCAGAATTAAGTTATTTTTGTGTAAATAAAATTTAAATACTATTATTTTATATAAACTTATAAAGAATATAAAGAATATTCCCTGCACTGACTACGATTGGAGATTTCACGATATCCGATACTTGACGCTGACCTCAGGTCAGTTGAGCGTGATCATAGACAATATGCCTGTGAGTGTGCTAACGTAAAGAATGTGAATACGCTAAGTTCTCTTTTCCTACAAACTATTTGTAAAATGTCCAAATTCAGAAAAATTGTAGTGAGTTCAGCCTGCTTTACTTGCAAATCATCCTAAAATCACAAGCATGTTAAACACAATCCAGTACCTCAGCTAGTCAAATGTGTAATAGCTATTAGTAAACAGTCAACAGTGCAGGTTAACAGTTTCAGTACAAACCTTGTTTCCTAAATGGTCTTCGCACCCCAGAAATATATTTTTTTATTATTTTATTTTTTTTACTGTCATTATTAGTACCACCCACTCACCATTCCATTATTACATTTAAAGCAGTTTGTTTGCTTAATTATTGACACAGTGAGTAACTAACGGATGTGACTATAATTGTTATAAATTAATATCAAATTACTTTATTGACCACACCCATAATTTCTACTACATTCTAGTCTCAGCTGAAACCACAAAACCCAAATTTATATATATATATTGTCTTCCATTTGACCAGCATCATCCAGATAGTCGCTCTGCGAGTTGAGCATCTGCTGTAGAGCTGAGCAGCAGGACGCACAGTTGAGCTCCAGCTCCAGCTCCTGACTGTAGTTCTTCACCGGTAACACACAAGACACCGGCCACCCAACCAAGAGCTTACCTCCTGCACCTGCAGACACAAAACAACACCTCACGCTCTCTGAGTCCTGTAGCAACAGACATCTGATCATGTGACCGCGTCTTACCTTTGTCTTGATGTAGGAACTGACATAAAGATTTTGAAGATTTTCCTCCACTAGAGGACATGCTTCATCTACTTTTGTCATCAAGACGATCTGAGCGATGCCTGAAATTGTTGAGGTACATTTTAGGAAGGCCACATGCAGCTCTATGTACAACCTACTTTATATTAGTCACAAGATTGGTGTAAATATGTTCTCTTACCAAGTGAGTTCACTTTTCTGCGTATGGAAAAGTTTTTCCTGTAGTTTGTCAGACATGAGGGAGATTTTGGTGGCGTCTATCACATACACCACACAGTGGATCTTCTCCTGAAGAGATGCAGGTCTGGAGGACTTTTGCTCATCAGGTTTAAACGGTGTTGTGGGGTTGAACTGAATCGAGATGATTTAGCATGAAGCAAACATAATTTATACTTCAACCTTCATTGATTTTGGAGATGAGTGCTCTTACTTTATAGCGGTTCGGTACATGACCTTGAAGAATGCTGCTGATGTCCTCAATATCCAGTCCTGCACCTGACTGCTCCTCGAGTCCCATGGTGTCACACAACACAAATGGCAACAGTTTTCCCTCACGAACCGCTTTCACTGGATATTGCTGAAACTACCAACCAAAAGAGAATCACATCAAGATCTGAAGTCATCGAGAGACATTGCTTGAACTCTTACAGGAAACACTATGAAACGCTGTTAAATCTGTACCTGTGTGGTGAGACTAGTGGCTGCAGATCCTGACATGGCTTTGCTGGTAATGCGCTCATGAAGATGGAGTTGATGGAGTTGAAGAAACTGGATTTTCCAGCTCCTACAGGACCGATCATTAGGATTCGGACACGACTCACAGATGCCACCACAGGTTTATGGTTCCTGATCATTTCCATGAGCTCATCTTTTAGCTACAACGGAGATCACAATTTTATAGCTGTATATCAAATTACAATGACCAAACAAAACCAGAACCTGAGTAGAAACATACTCAGCTGTCCACAGAACATTCCTCCAAGGTTTCTCCCTCAGTACTGACTTGAGAGCCTGCATGACAAATAATAAATAAAATGTTAACAAAAGATTACGGTAAATTACATAAAAAGCCTTAAACTTCTTGTACTATTCGGTTAAAAAAAAAATCTGGTGATTGGCTTACTTTGCTCCACTTTGTACACCCCACATTCAGTCAGTTGAGCATCATTCCCATACATATGGAATGCAAGTCTGCTAAAATAAAAAATATATAAATACATAATAAATATACAAATAAATGTAAAAGAAAAAAATATATATATATATATAAATAAATATACATAGAAAAGCAAAAAACGAAAAGAAATAATTATTTATACATTTATTTCCTTATTTATGTATATATTTTTTTTTTTCCATATTTATTTATTTCTTCTTTATTTATTTATACATTTATTCATTTATACATTTATTTATTTCTACATTTATTTATTTTACATTTATTTATTTCTACATTTATGTTTTTCTACATTTATTTATTTCTTCATTTATTTCTTCCTACATTTCTTCCTGCGTGGGGTAATGAGGAGGGCGTGGTTTACCTCAGACATAGCAATCGAGCTCAGAGTAAGCGAAGGGTTGAGGCCACAGTGACACCCTGTGGCGAATACAATAAGTATCACTGACGTTGATACGGTCTGTGACTGCGAGGTATATGGTTAAAATCTTACTGTGTGACATGGATATGCTCATCTTTATTCGGACATGGTCGTAGAACATCGCTTTGGTCTGGATTTGTAAAATGTCCTGGGCTAACAAACATGAAACAGGGACTCTGAACGGAAGCGCTTTTATTTTTTCCATTTTTCGGTCAAAACTCACGGAAAGGGAAGCAGGGCACATAGGCTACAGTGAAGTCAACCAGCATATTGACCAATGCTTTTGAAAGCGAGACCATT
>CM045074.1:13474734-13522612 GCA_024542945.1 allo-octoploid hybrid of Carassius auratus x Cyprinus carpio
GCTTCATTTGCTGCTGATTTGTGTTAACAGCAAGATATGTAATTACATAGAATATGTAATACCTTTATGAAATTTATGTCGACCATGATGCTTACCTTTTGAAGCTTTAGGTGCCCTAAATCGCTCACTTATGCACAATTCTCTGCAGTTCTGTAGTATAAATAGTATGAGTAGTGCCCACACTGAAAATTCCAAAAAAGAAAAAGTGCACTTTAAATAGCCGGATGATGCACTACATAATCGAAAAACAAAAGCGCTTTCCAGTGTCAAGGATACTACCTTGGCAGGACTGGTCCTTCCAAGTCACTGCCTTCAGAGGCTAGGCGGGCTCTCTAAGCATCTGGAGAACACGTAAATGGAACAGGCTAGCAAGTGCAAGTCATTGGCCATTACGCCAGTGAAAAGGTCCGCTCGGCCTGAAAAATGGAAGTGTAAACGCCACTGGTTTGGTTGTTGTTTTACACGGAGACGATGAACGCCCGCTTGTTCCTTGGTCCCTGTTAAAAAAGACGAAAGCTATGAATAACGCGTGAATGGTATAATGGTATAATATCAACGTTAAATTACTTTGGACAACTTAACTTGTTATTTATAAAAGAAATGCCGGTGACGGCAACCAAGCTAACAATTGTTAAATGACAGGTCCGGTTCAGTTAGCCATCAATAACGTAATTTGTATTTGTATAATTTATAACATCAATACGGTAGTAATTTGTACTGGCATTTAAACGTTAAACTTTACTTATATTTACTACAGTTATAACAAATGTTTGGTAACGTAAATACATATTGAAAGCATATTGCCCAGCTTAACGCCCGGACAACGCTTAATGTCCACATTTTTGAATTTTTTGAACAAGATAGCAAAGCTGCGCCAGATAGGATTGTGGGTGATTTGAGAGCCAAGGCTCACATATGCATCCTTTCCTGTATATGGGATATTTTTTGAAAGAAGGACTCAGTCCTTGGTTGAAATTCGAGGATCCTCGACATTGAACAATCCTTCGACGGATGTCGATGATAGCATCCTCAAATTCTGGCTTCCGAGGATCCTTCGTGAAACAAATCTTTATTTTATGAAAACTGGTTTCTACGGATACATGACATGCAAGAAAAATAAATAAATTATGTGCACAATTTACTAATTGCTCCTCAATGTACTAAAAGCGTCACGACATTATTATGTTCCTCAATTTACTATTGCTTCCTCGATTTGAATCGTCAACCCATTTAGCAAATCGAGGGAACTAATTAGCAAAATCGTGCACAATTTATAAATCGAAAGGAACGAAATAGTAAATCCAGGGAACGCAATAGTAATCATGTGCATGTTTTAGTACATTGAGTGAACTCGTAGCATCGATTTAGCCTACTATTTTTTCCTGCATGCCATAAAGGGGCTCGTAGGATTCTTTCACATTACTCTGTGACATTCTCTCTCCCATCTCCTTGTCTGGGTGAATTGTTTATTAGAGATCATAAATGTAACAACAAATATATTAGAAGTGTCTTCATTGATAAACTTTGTTTTCAAAGAATTTAACCCTAAAGAGGTGAAGGAAATGAGAATTAATTATCTTACCTTTCCAAGTCTCCCTAAAGTGAAAGAACTTCATTTTAAAATAATGAATGATATATACCCATCTAAAGAACTTCTCAAATCAAAATTTGATACTGGAGAAAACTCTTGTCAATTCTGTGAAATTGATATTGAAACCACTGAACATATTTTTTTTAATTGTAATTACTCAAAGTTGTTTTGGACTCAATTGTGCAGTAAAATGTCATGTATAATTACATGGGTAAATCCCCTTGAATACAAACAAATTAAGTTTGTGTGTTAAGAAAGATTGTTTACAACATTACTTGTTTAACAACCTTTTGAAGTTGCTAAATACTTCATTCATAAATGCAGATTTCTGAAAACCCTCCATCCTTTCCCTCACTTTTCTAATGAAGTTACATTTTTGTTGCTTCTCTTGATGCTTTTTCAAATGAAAAGCTACTATAGTTGCCAGCTTCTTCAGTGAACTAAGTGCCCTATAACTCCTTGCTACCCCTTGTAAGAAATTACTTATCTATAATTGCTTTTTATTTCTTTATTTTATTGTAATTAATGTTTTTATTATTATTATTTATTTTATTTTATTCCTTATTGCAATTGGATTGTACAATTCATGTATAACATCACTATTACCAGAGCTGGTAGTAACGGATTACATGTAATCTGGATTAGTAATCAGATTCCAAAACTCAAGTACTTGTAATTAGAGTAAACTACTTTTAAAATACTCGTAATCAGAGTACAGTTACTTTTTATGGATTACATGATTACATATTATTTACACAATGGTAATAAGTTGTTTACAAATCATTGATTTTCCTTAATTCTTATTTTAACGCTTTATATTTTTTTCATAATAAACCTGCTACTTATATACGCTCTGGATTCTTCGAAGTTTTTTCCTTTTGTTAAGAATAGCACTCAGAAGAAATCAGCAACAAGATAATGGAAAATAGAGGGAACGCAGCCTTTAATCACTGGATGTACTGACATCATTTCATAAAAAAATAATAATAATAATAATTTGCTGTCCACTGAAATCTTTGACCTAGCAACGTATTGCTGGAATTTCATGTTCTTTAATATATTTTATAATGTTGATTTTTCTTCATTGTTACTACCTTATGCACTTCAGGTGTTTTGAGATGAAATATTGGACTTATAAATGGTCTTATATATATATATGATGTTTTTCATTGATACAGTCATATACACTTCTACAGTTTTTTTTTAGATTAAATATTTGATCTAGCAATTATATTGCTGTGAATTTCATGTTTTTCAATATTGGTTTTGTAATGTAGTTGTTTTCTAAATTTACTTTATAAGTAAATATGCTTTAAAATCATAAGATGTGATTTTGTTTTATTCAGTGTTACTAGCAAACACTAACAGCAAGGTACATTAGTGTATTTTGTAAGTATTAACTGTCCATACATTGCACTTTAAAAATAATCTATTGTGGCTCTTGTTGGTGAATTAAATATATTTTTGACTATATTTTTCTTTGTATCTGTCAAAATATATATATATTTATATATATATATATATATATATATATATATATATATATATATTTCTACAGGATGCAGAAAAGTTATTCGCTCAATGTCCTTTGTTTACAAATACAGTGGTTTTCAAAAGGGATCAGTGGCTGGGACCATAGAGAGCTTATAAAACTAGCTTAAAAATAAGATTATATATATATATATTATATATATATATATATAAACCAAGATATAAGTACGATCTTATTTTAATTTGTTCCCTCAACAACTGTTTTTATTTTAAAACCAGGGTTTCATTTACAATTATATCTGTACATTCACAATTCTGTCTGCTAACATTATCTTTTTATTACTAAATTGTTATTTTTATTTATTTATCTGTCTATTCTCTTTATTATTAGTGTTTTTGTTACCTTAAATTATGTCTGCACTATGTTTGTACTTTCTGCACTGGAAGCTCCAGTAAACACACTTGGCAATAAAGCTTTTCTGATTCTGATTCTCACGATTACTTGATCTGAAAAGTAATGGAAATTCATATAATTTATTAATATAATATATTTTATAATGAATAGAATTATTTTTAGTTATGTCAAGCTCTGAAATATTCTGTAGGGTAGAAATTGCTAATTGCTATGAAAACGTAATAAAATAAATGCAATGTATAAACTGATTGTTAATAAAAAAAGTGTAAAAGCTGAAAACAATCAGATATCGAAACTTCCAGAATTATGGAATTTCCTTTTTTATATATATATTTTATTCCACTATTTTAATATTGCCACCGCTGGGTTCAAAAAAAAAACAGTTAAAACCATAGATATGTATGTATCGTATATGTATACTTATAGATATATATCTGGGACGGTGATTTCACCAAGTACAACATGTTCCTGGATCAACATCCTTATTGATCCTGGAACAACATTCCAATCAACCAATCAGAACTGAGATATAACTTTTAGGAAATATTTGGACAGTAATGTTGATCCAGGATCAACAAAAGATGTTGATCCAAGAACATGTCTTGGGAAAATCATGGCACCATATACAGGTGCTGGTCATATAATTAGAATATCATCAAAAGTTGATTTATTTCACTAATTCCATATAAAAGTGAAACTTGTATATTATATTAATTCATTACACACAGACTGATACATTTCAAATGTTTATTTCTTTTAATTTTGATGATTAAAACTGACAACTAAGGAAAATCCCAAATTCAGTATCTCAGAAAATTAGAATATTGTGAAAAGGTTCAATATTGAAGACACCTGGTGCCACACTCTAATCAGTTAATTAACTCAAAACACCTGCAAAGTCCTTTAAATGGTCTCTCAGTCTAGTTCTGTAGGCTACACAATCATGGGAAGACTGCTGACTTGACAGTTGTCCAAAAGACGACCATTGACACCTTGACAAAGGAGGGCAAGACACAAAAGGTCATTGCAAAATAGGCTGGCTGTTCACAGAGCTCTGTGTCCAAGCACATTAATAGAGAGGCTAAGGGAAGGAAAAGATGTGGTAGAAAAAAGTGTACAAGCAAAAGGGATAACCGCATCTCCTGAGAGGATTGTGAAACAAAACCCATTCAAAAATGTGGGGAGATTCACAAAGAGTGGACTGCAGCTGGAGTCAGTGCTTCAAGAACCACTACGCATCAGACGTATGCAAGACATGGGTTTCAGCGGTCGATTCCTTGTGTCAAGACACTCTTGAACAACAGACAGCGCCAGAAGCGCTCGCCTGGGCTAAAGACAAAAAGGACTGGACTGCTGCTGAGTGGTCCAAAGTTATGTTCTCTGATGAAAGTAAATTTTACATTTCCTTTGGAAATCAGGGTCCCAGAGTCTGGAGGAAGAGAGGAGAGGCACACAATCCACGCTTGCTTAAGGTCCAGTGTAAAGTTTCCACAGTCAGTGATGGTTTGGGGTGCCATGTCATCTGTTGGTGTTGGTCCACTGTTTTCTGAGGTCCAAGGTCAACGCAGCCATATACCAGGAAGTTTTAGAGCACTTCATGCTTCCTGCTGCTGACCAACTTTATGGAGATGCAGATTTCATTTTCCAACAGGACTTGACACCTGCACACAGTGCCAAAGCTACCAGTACCTGGTTTAAGGACCATGGTATCCCTGTTCTTAATTGGCCAGCAAACTCGCTCTGACCTTAACCCCATAGAAAATCTATGGGGTACTGTGAAGAGGAAGTTGCGATATGCCAGACCCAAGAATGCAGAAGAGCTGAAGGCCACTATCAGAGCAACCTGGGCCTCATAACACCTGAGCAGTGCCACAGACTGATCGACTCCATGCCACGCCGCATTGCTGCAGTAATTCAGGCAAAAGGAGCCACAACTAAGTATTGAGTGCTGTACATGCTCATCCTTTCATTTGTATACTTTTCAGTTGGCCAAGGTTTCTAAAAATCCTTTCTTTGTATTGGTCTTAAGTAATATTCTAATTTTCTGAGATACTGAATTTGGGATTTTCCTTAGTTGTCAGTTACAATCATCAAAATTAAAAGAAATAAACATTTGAAATATATCAGTCTGTGTGTAATGAATGAATATAATATACAAGCTTCACTTTTGAATGGAATTAGTGAAATAAATCAACTTTTTGATGATATTCTAATTATATGACCAGTACCTGTATATCTATGGTTAAAACACGGAAAGTTAGGTCAATTGTTTCACTGATCCCAACTCCAAACGTTCAATTTTATGAAACCTTATGGATTTTCCTATAGATGGCAGTATAAACTCAAAATGTAATTCATTGCATTTTAAACCTCATCGTAAACGAGACTGGCAAATGTCCGTGGCATCTATTTTGATGACGCGTCTATGGCGTTTCTCTCGTTATTTATTTTTATTTTGTCTTTGTCGTTGTCTTTGTTTGCATCGATGCAAGCCCACTATGTATTGCTTGAATTTTACTCTGAAGTGTTATGCTTGACGAAATAAATGTAATCTATCAACACAAACCTTATTTTGTAATGATGTAAAGTTTTACAGTAAAACTGTACACATTATTGTATATATGTATGATTATTTTGTTGTTCTCACATTAGTTACATTTGTACATACAATGTTCTGTAACTTTCTTTATCTCAATGTTAATGGACATTAAAATGATATCAGAGTAAAATAATATTATGTTCCAAAGTAGAATCCAATAATGGGCAGTGAAAGCGTGTATGATATTCCAGTAAACATATTCACTAAAATAATAACAAAATATTGCATGAAAAGCCTTGATCCTGTTGCATTAGATTTAGAGGGTTTATTAAGACAATGCCATTTTCATCCACCTGTCTGGATTATAACCCCAAAGAGTCACTAAAATGGGTCTGATACACCTATACTAACAATTCGGTATGTAAAATGCTACGCTTTCATTCTACCAGCATGGACAGATTTAGTATTTAGGTTTTTTTTTATTTTTGGTAGGCCTGTTTTCATCCATTGCCTGGATTCTATCCCCTATTTCTTCTGTTTGAATACCCAAAGAGTCACTAAAATGGGTCTGATACATCTGCACCAGCAATACTGTTCAGTGCAACATTTTATTCTACTATAGTTTACTTTGATTCACACAGACAGCTCTGTTTTCATGAGGGTAATTCTTGAGCTTATGCGTATGAACTTTATCTGTTTAACACAGAAAAAAAACACTTATAAATATCCCCAAATACAATAATGTTTATGTACAGTACCATCCATTGTGTGAGTAACGTTAAAAAAAAATAAATAAATAAAAAACAATAGCAAGGGTATACAAACATCTTTGTCTGATTAACTTTGAGAGGTGACACAGAAAGTGCACTTTTGATGTCCCCTGGACACATGATTGGTGGAACCACCGGCTGCAGCAGTCACAGGCAATCTGAAATTTAGCAAAACGTAATAACATTCTGCAAGGCACTAGGACGGACACTTTAACCACTGATGGAATTGTTGCTAATTAGATTAGATTAGATTAGATTCAACTTTATTGTCATTGCTTTATTGTCACTTTATAACGCTACGGTTGAATCACTGATGGCAGATGGACTATTCGAAGATGTCTTTCATACTTTTATGGACCTTGACAGTGTAACTTATTTGGCAGTCTATGGGACAGTCACAAAGCCTCCCAGTTTTCATGCAAAATATCTTAAATTGTGTTCCAAATATGAACAAAGCTTTATGGGGTTTGGAAGCGACATGGGGTATGTGATTAATGACAAAATTTTCATTTTGGGGTGGAGTATCCCTTTAACAAACACAACTTTTGATTTTAATAATGCATTAGTAAATGTTAAAATGAACATTAATAAATGCTGCAGAAGTATTGTTCATTCTTGTGACATACTCCTATGCCACAATATACAGGCCCTGTACATGATACTGATTTTGTTGCCAAATAGGTTTGGAACAGTTGTTGAATAAGCAGCTAAACTGAACTATTATGCCTGTCTATCTGCTTGATTGATAGTTTTATTGATCACTGAGAGAGCATTGACTTATGATGTTGGTTCAATATAAAAATTGAATTTAAAAAAAAAATAGCTTGGATGTAGTAAACTACTTTTGCCATGTTGCTGTAGCTTAGCTTACTACATTTCACAGGGCTGTAGCTTTAGTGTAATGAAGCTTCATTTAATGAAGAGTAACTGTTAGCTTAGTTCACTACATTTTCCAAGTAGCTTGCCCAACATTGATACTAACCAGAAATCCTTTTACATTTCAATATAATACAACATTAAGCTAAAAGATCTCCCCTGTATTAATATTGAGCAAAAACACATTAAATAACACTTAATTTTTAACAATTTTACTTTCCTTTAACAGTCAGAAGCAAAGCATGCTGGGAATTAAAAACTCCTGTAACTCATTCAGTGAATGTGTATATATATGTGTATATGTGTGTACATACATATTACATACATATACACATTTATATAGGACATTTATGTCAATATATACTCAAAGTATCAAACAATGAATATTTATTTTTGTCTTAATTTAAATATATTTGTATGTATCAATATATAGCCATATATTGTCAATGCATATATTGCTGAATATTGAAAACATAAGCCTTAGTTTCCAAATATATGGAATGTATTATGTAATATATTGCATTATATGTTGCAGTATATTCCAGTTTTGTTTTGTGAAGGTTAGTCATGTACAAGAAGTTTAAATGTCTTTAAATAACCTACTTTATTCTTTTTTTATATCAATATATTTATTATTTTCACATCAGTAATTTACAGGATCAGTTCAATGTACTACCTACTTTATTCTTTTATTGTTAACATTTTATTTAATATTTTGCAGGCTCTCAAGTCAGTACTGAGAAGAAATCATGGAGGAATGTTTTGTGGACAAAAAAAAGGGCCTCCTATGTCTAGCACTGGCCAGTAGTGTTAAAAACAGCTCCTGAACACCAATGAATAAACTCCAAAATATAACACAGCCAGGTTATTAAAAATAAAGGTGCTTCAGCATGCCATAGAAGAACTTTTTTTTTTTTTTTTTTTTAATGGTTCTATAAAGTAGCTTTAACATCTGAAGAACCTTTCTGTTTGACAAAAGGTTCTTTGTAACGAAAGAAGGTTCTTCAGATTACAAAAAGTTAAGAAAGAGATGGTTCTTTAAAGAAGCTTTGACTGAATGGTTCTTTGTGGAACCAAAAAGAATTAAAGCAGTTAAAGCAGTTCTTCTATGGCACTACTTGAAAACCTTTGAAGCACCTTTTTTTTAAGAGTGTATTCCATAACACAAACAACTTTTCACACAACACCTATTTGCCTAACACTTTCAACTCCAGAAATTTGCTGTGAGCTTTTTTTTTTTTTTGCTGAAAGGCACATACAGCTTATGACTCAATCTTGATTATTAACTGAGTGGATTTGACTAAGTCAAATGTCTCAATATGAGCTCAAACATTTTATGCACACTTTGTAAAGTTATTGAGATCCCTTCTGAAATTTAGAGGAGACAAATGTGAGAGCTTCTGACTCTTTAGTATAGGAGAAAAGACTGAGCATAGTGTGTAGTGTTGTTGAGATCTCTTCTAAAACTTTAAAGGAGACACATGAGACCACCAGAGTCATTTTAAGAGAAAAATCTGAGCACAATGTGTGGAGGAAACATTGGAGGAGACTAGGAGACTATACCAGAGTCTAGCACAGTGTTTGATGTTGTTATGGTTTCGAATTAAACAATTAGATTCATCTTCAAAACTTTATTAAGAGAGAATCATGTAAGAGTGTTAAGATTTTTTGCCTCAGGAGACAAGTTTGAGAAGCTAGTTAGACTCAAGAAAATCTACAACTTAAGTCTTCAATTTATGTCTAAAGAGATATTATTTCAGATGTTAAAGGAGATATCACTTTAGATTTTTCTTTTACTCTGGTCCTACTAGCTATTTACTCTAGTTTACTAATAATAATACTGAAAACCAGCCTACTTGGAATCAGGTGCTTCTCAATAAATTAGAATGTGTGGAAAAGTTCATTATTTCAGTAATTCAACTCAAATTTGAAACTCGTGTATTAAATAAATTCAAGTCCCACATGTACTGAAGTAGTTTAATCTATGGTTCTTTAATTGTGAGATTTGGCTGCAATTGAATGCAAAACCCACCATTCACTCTACAAGGAGAATTGGTGACATGCCAATCAGCTAATCAACTCAAAACACTGAAGGTTTTCCTGAGCCTTCCAAAATGGTCTACAGAGTTGGTTCATAGGCTAACAATCATGCAAGGAAGACTGCGACGCTTGATCTGAGATTGTCCAGAAGATCAATCATTGACACCACTTCACAAGGAGGGGTAAGCCACAAACATTCATTGCTAGAAGCTGGCTGTTCACAGAGTGCTTGTATCCAAGCATGTTAACAGAGAGTTGAGGGAGGAAAAAGTGTGGAAGAAAAGATGCACAACCAACAGAGAACCGCAGCCTTTGAGGATTGTCAAACAAAATTCGATTCAAGAATTTGAGTGAACTTCCAAGGAATGGACTGAGGCTGGGGTCCAATGCGAATCAGTGTGCACACCACACACATGAGCGTGTCAAGGATTGGCTACAGTTGGTCCGATTCCTCTTGTTTAAGCCAACCCGAGTCGCCTTACCTGGGCTAGAGAAGAAGAACTGGACTGTTGCCCAGTGGTCCAAAGTCCTCTTTTCAGATGAGAGCAAGTTTTGTACTTCATTTAGAAACCAAGGTCCTAGAGTCTGGAGGAAGGGTGGAGAAGCTCATAGCCCAAGTTGCTTGAAGTCCAGTGTTAAGTTTCCACAGTCTGTGATGATTTGGGGTCCAATGGGTGTTGGTCCATTGTGTTTTTGCAAACCAAAGTCACTGCACCCGTTTACCAAGAAAGTTTGGAGCACTTCATGCTTCCTTCTGCTGACCAGCTTTTTGAAGATGCTGATTTCATTTTACAGCAGGATTTGGCACCTGCCCACACTGCCAAAAGCACCGAAGTTGGTTAAATGACCATGGTGTTGGTGTGCTTGACTGGCCAGCAAACTCACTCAGACCTGAACCCCGAGAGAATCTATGAGGTATTGTCAAGAGGAAAATGAGAAACAAGAGACCAAAAAATACAGATGAGCTGAAGGCCACTGTCAAAGAAACCTGGGCTTCCATACCACCCACAAATTGATCACCTCCATGCCACTGAGTTGAGGCAGTAATTAAAGCAAAAGGAGCCCTACCAAGTATTGAGTACATGTATAGTATATGAGCATACTTTTCAGAAGGCCAACAATTGCAAAAAAATAAAAAAATGTATTGGTCTTATGAAGTATTCTAATTTGTTGAGATAGTGAATTGGTGGGTTTTGTTAAATGTGAGCCAAAAACATCACAATTAAAAGAACCAAAGACTTAAACTACTTCAGTCTAACCCTTTCTTGGCCAGGGACCATTTGAAAAGAGACTATCCTCTCAATATGATTTCCCTGGTTAAATAAAGGAATAATAATAATAATAATAATAAAAAACATGGTAAATCTGTGGATACCATGATTTAACTATAGCAACCATGTTTTTTTTTTTTTTTGGTAGTAAAACCATGGTTATTTTTCAGTAAGGGTAATTTTACTACACTTTGCCAAAATAAAAGCTTCCTAGTTGCAATATGGCTAACTAACTTTTAAAGCGTCACAAGACCTCCAAATGTATGTTCTCTTCCGTATATAACTTAATTAGTGTAACATTTGAATAAAACTGTTAAAATATAATATATCAGCGCTGCTTACCTCCCTTTGCCATCAATCAACCATTATATACCACTTCCTCTGTCTGAACCGCGTTGCGTGACGTCACATAGTTGAGGGCAACCAGGGGCAAGGAAGTCGACCGGAAGTTGAAGTCGCGGCGTCGCCATCTTGTAGCAGAACTTCACTTGCGTTAGCATCCCATTGACTCCCATTCATTTTTGGCCACTTTGACAGCTAATAACTTTACATCTGAGGCGTTAAAGACTCCATTTGTCCATTATTTATTTCTAAAGATACCACAATGTATAAAGGGCTCCATTACCTTCTATGTTACATTATGGCCCCGTAGAAACAGTTTTTGTAAAAATAGGCTAACGATTGCGTCATAACCACTCGACTCTCTGTCGCACAGTAGAGAAATTACCGTACAGACAGGAGGAGAAGCTCGCAGGCAATCGGGAGACGCTCAAGAGATATGGCTGACTGGCGTTACATTTTAAAATACTATACAAAATAATTAATCAGAATACTTACTCCTGCTCACTCCGCAAAGAACTCCCGCTCAAGCTCGCCGTCTCTGCAAGATTAACGATGGCAGTTTGCACGCACAGCTACTAGAAGATATACATCTGTCAGACAGGTTGCTGACGTCATCAAGCTTAGTTTGAGTCTGCGCGTCAGAAACGGAAGTGCTAAAAATCGCTAAAACGGCTTCACTTGTCTCAATTGAGTTCCAATGGGGTCGCTGTGTCCATTTCTTTTACTGTCTATGGGGGCAACGCGATACTCCACCTGAGTCCGTTTCGTCTGATGCCTAATGGTTTGAGACCTGACACCTGACACCTGACTGAGGTCTGAGGATGTCCTAAAATGTACACCTAATTTAAAAAAAAAAAAAAACTCCGGAGTAATAGAGAAAGGGCAGAATCGTTTTGTTTTATAGGAGGAGCTTGACATCTTTGCTGGTGTACGAATTTGATCTTGTACGAAGAGATCTCAGTATATTTTAGGCACAAAGACACCGTTAAAAGGTAAGCTTCATACTTGATAAACATCATAAAGGTAAATATTCAGTGTTAATGTTCTAGATTTTAAAACACAGTTTTATCGTAATGCTATAAAAAATGTGGTGTGTGTGTGTGTGTGTGTGTAGTGTATTGTCATATATATATATATATATATATATATATATATATAGACACACACAACACAACACTTAAATAAAATAATATAAAATACGTTTATTCATTCTTTGTCGAACTGCTTTCATTTTCAATTCTAGTGAAACGGTCTTCTGACAGGGCGTCATTATATCCCATTGTGCTGTATGCAAACACTGCTCACAAGGCTTGTTTATTTGGCTTCACCCTGAGCCAAGTTAGAAATTAGTGTTAAAGGGTTCTCTTACCAAAAAGTGGTATACTTCAAGTTTATTTTTTTTTAAGTATACTTAAGTAAAGTTCAAGTATATTTTTATGTAGCAAGTATACAAATATCAGTGTTCTAGTAATATACTTGTAAGTGTACTGTTTCAATACTCCTTGGGACTAAATTGGCCCACTTTCTAGTATATAAAGTATACTTTTAAGTATACTTTAAATATAACAGTAGCAAACTTTGAGTACACAACTAGTTTACCTCTATGTTTGTACTGCAATTATACTAAAGTGAACTTATAGGTATACTGATAGTTTACTAATTAAATACTTTGTACACTTTGAAGTATAGTCTCAGTAAACTACTAGTTTAGTAGTTTTATACTGCAAGTATACTCATAGGTTTTCTTTAAGTGAACTTTACATCATACTTTAAGTATACTGCTATGTTCCTATTTAGGTTTTAATTTGTATATATTTTGTTATATAAATATCTGAACATACAAAACATCCAAAGAAAGTACAGGGTATCTGCTTCAGTAAACAAAAACATTTTATTCTAGCTTCATGCATTCTTTTTTTTAACTCTTTAATGTGGGTAAGTTTCATAAAAAATAAAGAAATAACATTTTGAACAAAAGCTGGAAAAAGACTATGAATTGGATTCAGAATGATAATCAAAACATAGATGGAGTCGATCAACACCCCAAAGCTTGACTGTAATTATTACCTCTTCATCGGTCTGACATTTTATTCATAACGTTACAGTTTTGATGCTATTTCATGTCAGGTGATCGTGTTAGATTACATGTGTTAGTATCTGTTTGCCTTGTCCAAATACCCTCACTTGCGGTCTTGCACTTGATCACTTTACTACTTATATGACGTATTTCCTGTATTTGGCCCAAGTGTTCAAGTGAGGATGAAGACCACAAGGTGTACAACTTTTCATTACCTGATGGGACACACTTTAATTTCTGGTGCTTCTAATTAAGTGATAAAAAAGCAGTTGCAAATGATGTACAAAATAAATATAGGCTACTCACCTTTGCACCAACACTAGCGTGTAGCACTTTGTTCACTACCAAATTATATGTAATATCTAACTATTATTAATTTTAACTTACATTGGAAGTGTCCGTGGTCTCACGATCTTGGCAAAAGTCTTGCGATTTTTAATTCCACAACATGATGCATTATGGGATACACTAAGCCTTGAATACCGCTCTGGAGCGGTATATGAGAATAGTGTGGATTTAGTGTGTGTTAAGGGCACTGCGCTTTGGCGTTTTTAAGATCTGGACAGTCTTGTGCACTTACTTACTGTCAGCTACCACGATCTCAAGTGACAAGACTGCAAGTGTGTTTATTTGGACAAGGCTGTTGTTTTCTTTTTCCTCTTCACTTGTGTTTTTTTTTTTTTTTTTATTTATGTTTTTTTTTTGGAAATTCTGTACGAAGGCGTGTACTAAGCCCCTCTACCATATAACAATGAAAACCAGTTCTAGGAGCACAAGTATAAGCTCAAATATATTTAGACTTTTTGAGCGATATTAGTAAAGTATACTTATTTAAAGTATATTTCTGAGGAATTACATAAAGCCATTTCTGAAGATACATAAAAAGTAAATTAAAGCATACTTTCCTATTTTTAGTTTAAAGAAGTATACTAATAGCACACTTGAATAAACTTCTTTTTTTATATATATATAAGGGTTAGTTCACCTAAATATGAAAATTCTGTCATTAATTACTCACCCTCATGTGGTTTCAAACCTGTAAGACCTTTGTTCATCTTCAGAATATAAATTAAGATATTTTTTGATGGAATCTGGAGCTGTCTGACCCTTCATAGCAACAGCAGCTTAACTGAAATGTTCCCAAGTCCGGAAACATAGCAAGGAGATCTGTGAATTTATCTGTGACATCAGTGGTTTATCACTAATTATACAAAGCTTCTGAGAATACTTTTTGTGCGAAAAAAAAAAATATATATTATTCAACAATTTGTCTGCCTTGCATCACCCTGGTGCCATTTTGGAGAATATCTCAGCTCGTCCACCAGAACTGTTTCCTACGTTGTTGTGATTTGATCTGAGCGGAACAGCGTATGGGTGTGGCCTGGCTAGATTTCTAATAACACCAATGAGAGACAAATGTGAATAAAATCTTTTCTTTTTCTCGAAAAATTCTACTCAATAATGGATAACTCGATCTCATGTTAATTCAAGTGTCCTACTATCAGGATAAACTCACATTGAAAGTCGGACATATTATGAAATGAAATACTCACGTTTGAAGCACTAGCTTACATATATGTACTTAGCATTGTCGCTTAAAAGTAATGCAGAAATTGCATTAATTAAAGTGCCTATTGTTCACTGTTGTCAGTTAACATAAAAATTGTTGTTAATTCTACAATGTAAAATAATAATAATGATAATAATAATAATAATAATTTCAGCCAATACGGCTCCTTTATAAGCATTCAAGATTATCAGAACTTAGATTAGAACTTAATATATGACTGACTACAAGAAAAATGACAAGTAAATGACAGTAAATCAAATTTGTGTAGTGTGTGTGTATGTTGTTGTGTATACATAAAAGCTGTTTATTTATATTTCCATTAATTTTTTGTTTTGCTTGAAGCTCAGCATGAACTCCCTCACTTCTAAATTAACAGAAGAGCAAAGAAAGCAGCTCTGTGACCTGTTGGGGAATGTGGAACTGTCTCTTCTCTACAAAGCTTCAGTTCATGGATATCAAGCTTCTGCCTTCCACCAGAGATGTGACCGTCAGGGTCCCACTTTAATTGAGCCTACAACCGTTCAGGCTACATCTTTGGTGGATACACTAGTGTAGAATATGCCGAAGTGGGCAGTATATTACTGATAAGGAAGCTTTCCTGTTCAGCTTTCAAGGCAAGATCCCTATGCGCATCAAAATTAACAGTGGACATCATGCCGCTCGATGAGCCTGGAGTGCCAGCTTTGGTCAACAGCTGTACTTTTGCTACAACAACCAACCAGTTGTGAATAATTCTGGAAGCAATGCATTCAGTGTTAATCGGCAACAATGTATGGGAGCGACACTCAGCTGACTGAATGTGAGGTGTACAAAGTGGAGAAGTCAGTAATCAGAAAAGGTGTTTTAAATGCACATATAGTCATATCCAAGAAGTTTATAAATGTCTTTAAATAACCTACTTTATTCTTAACATTTTCTTTAATATTTTCACAGGCTCTCAAGTCAGTACTGAGGAGAAACCTTGGAGGAATGTTCTGTGGACAGCTGAGTATGTTTCTACGCAGTTTTGGTTTTCTTTACTCATTTGCTGTTGTAATTTGATATACAGCTATAAAAAGTGATCTGTGTTGTAGACAAAGAGACAAGCTCATGGGATTGATCAGGAATTATAAACCCCTGGTGACATCTGTCAGCTGTTTCCGAATCCTAATGATTGGTCCTGTAGGTGCTGGAAAATCCAGTTTCTTCAACTCCATCAACTCCATCTTCATGAGCCATCACCAGCAAAGCCATGTCAGGATCTGCAGCCACTAGTCTCACCACACAGGTCGAACTCAATAAGATTATAATAGAGCTTAAGGAACATCTCCGATGACTTCAAATCTTGATGTGATTCTCTTCTTGGTTGGTAGTTTAGCATATCCAGTGAAAGAGCGGTCGTGAGGGAAAACTGTTGCCTTTTGTGTTGTGTGACACCATGGGACTCGAGGAGCAGTCAGGTGCAGGACTGGATATTGAGGACATCAGCAGCATTTTTCAAGGTCACGTACCAGACGCTATAAAGTAAGAGCATAAAGATGGTTCACGCTCTCCAAAATTAGTTGAATTGAAGGTTCAGATTGAAGCTGCTCTTTAATATAATTTGTATTAAATTCTCTTCATTCAGTTCAACCCCACAACACCGTTTCAACCTGATGAGCAAAGTCCTCCAGACCTGCATCTCTTCAGGAGAAGATCCACTGTGTGGTGTATGTGATAGAGCACCAAAATCTCCCTCATGTCTGACAAACTACAGGAAAAACTTGCTTCCATGCCAGAAAAGTGAACTCACTAAGTAAAGTAACAGCATTTTTAGATGTATCAAAGATTAATATAATCTAATGAGTAATACTTATGTTGCATAACTCTTTGTCTATGCCAAATTGTCCAAGACTAATGGTTATTTCACATTTCAGGCATTCCTCAGATCGTCTTGATGACAAAAGTAGATGAAGCATGTCCTCTAGTGGAGAAGGACCTTCAAAACACTTATGCAAGTTCCTACATCAAGACAAAGGTAAGCGCGGTCACATGATCAGTTGTCTGTTGCTACAGGACTCAGAGAGTGAGGTGTTGTTTTGTGTCTGCAGGTGCAGGAGGTGAGCTCTGGTTGGGTGTGCCGGTGTCTTGTGTGTTACCGGTGAAGAACTACAGTCAGGAGCTGGAGCTGGAGCTCAACTGCTGGCGTCCTGCTGCTCACCGCTCTACAGCAGATGCTCAACTTTGCAGAGCGACTATCTGGATGATGCTGATCACGTGGAGAACAAACCCAAATAAATAGATCATGATCTTGATCAGCACAATAAGACATCTTAAATTAGAATATTTGTTTATGTTCTGTTTGCATGTTCTACTTTTATAGTAATAGAAAATCCATTCAAATATGGTCTATATTACTTTCATGTTACATTAAAATCATTGTTGCTTTTGTTAGTTGCTTGTTTACTGTTGTTCCATGATCAGGTTTATAGTGTATACTATATATATGTGTGTATATGATGTGTTAGTACTGCAAATTAACCAAAAACATAGAGAGTTCAACAAACTAAAACTGTGCAAGATTAAAAAATTTTTACAATTAAATATACACGCTTACTTAGAGTAAATTATTTTTATTATTTCTGTATTCAAATATATATTTTAATTAAATATATTTTAAAATTAATAAAAAATATATATTTTATATTATTATTATTATTATTTTTAACTAAATACATGCTTTGAAACAAACTTGTGTATTTATAAATCTGTCATGATGTTGCTTAATTAGCTTTAACATTTATTTTACACTTTACAGAAACCCAATCACTGAATAAGCTGAAGAAGGAAAAAAAACATTGACAAATGTAGTAAATATTATCTCTGTAGTACTATTGCTGTCTGACTAGTGTCTACTGTGGTCAATATGTGATAATGACATGAAGATTCTTTCACATAGAAAACCATTAGATGATTATTTTGGTTAGACTAGGCTTTTTTCTAGTATCGATTCTATTAGTCTTCAGCTGTGAACCAGTGTCAACCCTTGTGGTGCAGAGCAGCTGCAGCGTGGGATCCCAGGACAATGAGCAAGCAGACAGTTGTTTTTCTTGTAGGTTCTTGTTATATTGTTGTGCCCACAAAGACAACATCTTAAAAATAAGAATGTTTTATAGAATGTTGTGTAGTATAAACAAGGCTATGTGCATTACCTACACTGTGAGGACCAAATATCCAAAAATAAAATAAAAAATAAACTTATGACATTGGCACAACAATATAACAAGGAAATCAACTCATAAACCATAGTTCATTCATTTTTGTTCAATAAAATGTTTAAATATTAGACAAATTTTGTAATTATTTGTAATCACAGGACCCCACCCCACCATCCCATGTAACGAAATGCTCTCAAACAAGAAGAACCAATTGCAGCTTTATTAAAGAGTCCAAAACTGTAACCCACAGAAAACAATGTAACAGGAAACAATAATCCAGCAACCAAAGAAGTAAGCCTCAGGGTGAGCTACTGTAATAGGTCAGAAACAGCTGAAGGTAATGAGACAATAATAGAGAAAAGGTTGATGGGAATTGAAGTTGTCGTGGAAATTCTAATTCAATAAAAATTTGTAGAGACTAAGAATGAAAAACCAAACAGAGTTTTGTCTTTGTATTGCTTTAATTCTCTGCAGAGAATGATCTGGTTTACACACAGCTGAGTTAAATAACACACAGACTCACAGCACACTTTTTATAGTATGTAAAAGATACAATGAAAGACAGATTAGGACCTTTGAGCCAGTCATGTTGCTCAGTGCACATCACCCCATAACACATGCACATCTCATGCACATTACATGGTAGATGTCTGGTTACTCTCAAACTGCCTGTCCCTGGTACCAGTTTCCCCTTAAATGTTGTTTTTCAATCTAAAGCAGTTAAGTGCACAAGTTACATAAAATAACTCAACACTCTCTCTATTGATCATTATTGATCACTTATAATGTAAAAAAATTATAGTTTACATCAGTCGTGTAAATTCACTAGGATTTAAAACACCATTACTCTCATCACTCTCATTGCTGTTTTTTGTTTTGTTTTTTTCTAATGGGTCATAGTCATTCCTAACATATAACAAAGCTATAAAAAAACATACATTCTTATATTTGATTAAATGTAAAAATCTTAGTGTGATATTCAAACAGAAGAAACTTTCTTATCTTTCCTTCAGGTTGCATCATCTCGTAACACGGACAATTACCTGCTTTAGACCCTATTTATTCTACAGCATGTAATGCTTACTTACTACTCTTCTTCTGTAGAGCTGCTGCAGGTGTCAGATTTTAGCGCTCATTGTCTTTATCATTTTTATCAGAAGCTCTCACATTATTCTTACTTTCACACAAGACATTGTACATTACCATCTGATGAACTACTGAAGATTTCATGGTTGAATTTCCCACTACACAAGGCCACATACACAGCAAAAAATAAAATCATGGCCAGTGCTGAGACAGCAATTAACCCATTGTATTCTCATTTTAGCCATAAACCCTTAAACCAATACCATCCCCAGTCATCATCATCATTTACCTCTCTAGCTGTAAATTGCATTAGTCATGTTGTTAATACCTACATCTATCACGTGGCCATCAGCATTGTTATCAGGAATATACATACCATGCAGTTCCACAAGTACACACACCCCAGGAGATGCGGTGAGCTGGTCCAGGAAAAGTCGGTTTGGCAGTGCAGTCAGCCTCAGCCCTCAGTAGTTCCTTCTTGCCTTCCCTCACCTAAGTAGTGTTCAGTTCATATCTCCTGATTTGGACTTCAATTTGAAGAAGGCTGAACCCAAGCACCGGAATTACAGCATGGAAGAACTTCACTGCTCCATTCCACAGCCTGTGTTCCCTCAGAACATAATTGTCTCTTGCCCAACTTGATTGTTCTGCTCGGTCTTTCAGTCAGGACACTTTCTTTTTATCTCTCTTTTTTATCTATCTCTCCCATACTGACCTCAGATCACTCCCACACAGTGATGTTGCTGTGTTGGTCAGCTCCCATACACCACTGTATGTTTGTTCACCCTCAGTCAGCCAGATGTCCCCTTGGCACGCGGCAGCTGGTCAATCACTTGACTGATCTGTTTCTCTCTGGTGGCACTGGAACCTTCCTGCAGTGACTTGCTGACTCAAGTAAGACTTTGTTCTTTTCTTATTCTCATATACATTAACACAATGGGGAGTGCTTTTACCCAAGACAGTCCTGTCTGCTCACAAAACTTCATTAATTTGTTCTTTAATGTCCCACCTGAGTGATGGATTTATTTGCAAAAGGTGTGTCGTTGTCACTCTAACATTATATTATCGAATGTCTGATTTGAAAGTGGGTGTCGCTGAGGCATCATTTGCCCTCTGCCCACCTTGCCTGTGGCACAGATCATACACTATTGACAATACCTGTCCCAAAGTAAGTGAATCCTTTGTGACCCAATACTAATTTAGCAAATCAAACATTCCCCTTTACTCATGTGATCTAGGCCATGTACAAGTTTTGCATAGTGTGGGAAAAAGTGTTTTGGCAGACATGGTTTGTCTTCAGTACTCAGCCAAAGATTTTTCAATTTGCACTCAGCCTTCACCCATTGTGTCTTCTCCTCTGCTGTGGCAAAAGCTTGCATGGCTGTAATAGAATCAGAAGGGAGGGTGAATGAGTCATTGTTAACTGTTACACAGGTAAAAATAAGGCTCTGTTCTCATAGCTGCGTCCTTCAATGCAGTATCAGCTCGTTTGTTACCTAAAAACACAAAATCATCACTTTTGAATGTGCGACGATTTGCAGATAGCAATTAACTTTGGTAACAAAATTGTCTTCTAACAATAATGCTATTTTATCATGGTTTAGAACAGGCTTACCATCAGACTTTAAAATTTCCTGTGTTTCCACAATGCCCCAAAATCGAGAATCTGTGTAAATGGTAACTGTTTGCCCTTTAGCAATTTTGCAAGCCTCTGTCAATGCTACTAATTCAGCGCTATGCAGAGCAATGCAGGGAGTGCTCCAGATGTTATTGTTGCATATGCAGTGGTTACGCTTAACTTGCTGTTTTTGCCAGTTTTGGTCTCTAGATGCTGAACCATCAATAAATAGAATTAAGTCAGCATTTTCTAAGGGGTTTCTTTTAAATCATGGTCTTGGTGTACAGACCTGTTCAAATGTGGCAACACAATCATGTTCTTCCTCATCCTGCTTACATGAGTGAGCAGTGTAGGAGGATTTAACACTGTGCATCTTTTAATTTAATGTTTGGCTTTTCAAACAAAACTGCATTGTACCTGAGCCATCTGGCAGTTAACAAATGGGATGTTTTCTGTTCCAACAGGATCCTAGAGACTGTGCATGAGCACGACAAAGTCACATCAGAGTACCCCACAATTTCCTTGAAGATAAAATTGCTTTTCTGCAGATGCAACAGTCTCAGGCATTTTGGCATGCCTGCGCTACCGGATCAAACTTACTCGAAAAATGGCCACAGGTCTCCCCATGATCCTGTAACAGAACAGAAGTCCATGAACCCATTCTCTCATCAACAGTTTGTACAAAATTTCTCTCTGGGTCTGGGAGTCCCAGCTTGAGTGATGTTTGTATCAGTAATATATTCTTAAATGCTTTCTTGCTTCTGGGATTCAGGTCAGTTTGTCATGTGGTTGCTAACCTTCCAGTGAGCCAAAGCGCAGGGCGATTCTTCATTAACATAATTTGGAATGAACATTCAACAGAATGAACATATGCCCAAAAATGACATTAGTTGCTTTTTCATAACAGGCTTTGGAATCTTTGAATTGCCTCTTTTCATTTCTCAGATAAAGATTTGCCATTTTTAGTGATGCGATGACCTAAAAGTCACCTCCCTTTTACAAACTGCATTTTGACAAACTTGCTTTATGCACCCTCAGTAGCCAAATGTTTTATAAGTTTTACAGTGTCTTGTTCAGCATGTTTCTTTATCTTTTAACAGGGAAAATAGGTTACGACAGGAGAATTTTCACAGGGCACAATTTCCCAGATGCTCTTAACAATCGATAATCAAATTTTGGAGTGATTTGAACTGGTTCACAATTTTATTAACCAGCACCACGTCAAATCTGGTTGAAACCCAAAGTGTTTTAGGACTTCTTTGAGCACTAGGTGAGTCTCTATTTCCTCTGCTGAGAGAAAGCAGTGTGTTGTTGTCATTGCATCATCAATCACACATACTGTGCTTACAGCTTTAACAGCGGCCTGTGCAAACACATTCGGTATGCAGACAATGTTAGATTGTATTCAGCATTTTCCTCTGACTGTCTCCACCCAATTCACATAAAAAATACTACATTTTCAAATAAACAATGTCTTCCCAATGTTCGTTATTCTTTCTGGACAAGCTAACATGTGGAAGAGAATCAACAACATAACAAAAACATTTGCTGTTCATTTTCAAATCAACAGCAACAGGGCATCTGTTTTCTGTCCAGATTAACCATTTCAGGTCATCATGTCTATACATGAAAACCATTTCTACACAAACATTTAATCTCTTCCAAACAATGTATGTGCTGAGCAATGTAAATCGAGAGTGGAAACTTTCAGAATTAGGTGAAACTCTGTCATTTTGCAGCATTGACAAGCTTTTCACATAATTCATCATCTTTCAGTTTCCACTGGTAAATATACAACTCACGATTGTTGGAGTGTGGCTAAAGTTTGAATTTGGCACTGGGCCACTTCCCAGTTTGTCTCTCCTAACAAATTTTGAGGGCAGTTTTCTGACAGTAGAAAACACTGCTTAAAGTTCATGCCATTCTCATCCTCAGATCTCAATGGTACAGTGAAATTTTCTCTGACAGTTTAACCAGATGCAGAAGTAGACCAAACAAAATTTCCATTTGATTTTGGAATTGGATCTTTTTAATCCATTCTAATTACTGAGTTGCCAGCCATTTCAACTCCATTAACCCATACTCAAATCTGTGACATTTGTTTATAAGCTAAATTGTTCAGAGGAGTCCAGATCAAAGTCCACTTTGGCACACTGCAAATGTCTAAGGGGATAAAGAGAAGAATTCTGAGTAGTATGATCTATTCTTTTATCTTTACATGCTACAGAACTTTAATTTTTAGTTAATTCCTAAATAGCATTGAAATGTATTTCTCTGTGTTCTGCTGCTTCATGCCTGTGATTTAATAAAAAGAAAAATTCTATGTTTCTGAAACTTGTCTTTTGTTTGTTTTTCCGCTTTTATATTCTCTTAATTTGTTTTCACATTTTTCCAAGCTCTCTTTTACTCTGTTCAGGGCTGTTATGCTAAAGGTACCTTTTTTTTTTTTTTTGAAAATCCATGATTCTAAACCCAGGGTATGACTTCCATAATTCTGTTCCCATATTTCTTTTTCATGTCATTGTAAATTGGACTGTCCAAATCAACAAGATCGATCTTAGATTAGGTTACCAGACCCCATTTTGCAATCCAAGACTTTATCTGAACGCTCCTCTTTTCCTCACACGTAGTCGTCACTACCGTGTGGCCAGACTTACTTGCACGACGTTGCCTTATCACCCCCTGTCTTGCAAGATGGTCCTACTTACTCGCAGACCTATTTTGCTTACCTGAAACCTGGTTTCACTTACTCATGAAACGGGTGGCTCGGACTTGCATCAATGGAGGTTTTAAGCCAGTAAAGTCTGGAAATACCAGATCTTAATTTGCCAAATTAAAACCCCAATTTGTAAATTTTCAAGGTTATTGGAATTTCAAAATCAGTCTCACCGCTTGTAGCATGCGTTTCTGATCAGTTGAGAAACCAGCAGTGAAGGTCCACAAGCCCTCAGGACGCCAGTCCCCCCTTCCCTGAAGCCTTTTGGGGTTTAGGGCTAAGTAGAATGAGTAGAACTCATTCAGATTGTCTGCCAGTTGTTGATTCTCCACAGTGCTGGGGATGGTGTCTTGTAATTGGTGATCTCCTTTAGACTTTTCCACACTGATGCTGAGTCGCTGGAAGTGAACTGAGTCCTTATTTTTCAGAATAATTCCTCTTTGCCACTCTGATCTCCTTTTCCAGTGTGTATTTAGCCTGTTTATTCAAGATATTGACCCCTTCCTTTAAGCATCTTCTTTGGCCTGGACGGAGCTGTCTGAGTTTTGCTGTGAACCACGGTTTGTCATTGTTAGTTTTAAGTTAGATGAGTCCTGGTAGGAATGCACATGTCTTCGCAGAAACTGATATAAGATCTTACAGTCTCTGTGAGCTTGTCCAGATCCAGATCGGTGGCAGCAGCTTCAAAAAAACTCCAATCAGTGAGGTCAAAACAAGCTTGCAAATCCTGCCCTGCTTCATTAGTCCATCTTTCTGCTCGCTTCCTAATATAACCTACTTGTAATAATACCTGGCACTGTTTTGTATTATATTAAAGTCATGTACATTTAGGGTCAGATTTACTGGTCTAGTTGCATATCTCCGCCATCTTGGATTTCCGGTCTAGCGTGTGTGCATAAAACTTACGATTTTGCTAAACGCCAGTGCAAAGAACCAGAGAAATCCAAATATTACCTTCTATATATGTTACAGCAGGGCTGTGCAGAGACCTTTGGAGGGCAGGTGCTAAAAGTATAAAATGGGCACATGGAGCATGGCGTTTATAGAGCTGTGCTCCTTGCTGAGACGTGTATCAAACGGATGCTTCTTTATTGATAGCAGCAAATGCCATGAGCAGTTTTGAAAAGAAACACAGATTTGAGAGAATAAGTTCACGGATAATTTATTAAAACATGACTATAAGTTGATCCCTTGTCATTTGAAATGTATTTACTGCTTAAAGAGTTTGATTTATTTGCCAAACAGCAGTAATTTTCTTTAAATAGCCTACCAGTTTGCGGTTGCTTCCGGCGAGGATTCTCCACAGCTTTCTCGCCTCGCTCTGTTGCTATGATTTTTCAGGACTGTAGGGTGGGTAAACCGCCCTTAAATACTGTGAATACATTTTGTGAAACAAAACTTAAATGTTCTAGAACAGTTAGCCAAGATTTAATTTATAATAAAATTAGGCTAAATTTGTACCAAGGGAGCATTTTTCCGGTAAAAGCAGAATGGCAATTTTCTTCATACATTTACAGCAAAATCAGAGTATTTATGGTTTTAGCTTAAAGGTGGTAAAACACGCTTTTTCGAAGGCTTGATTGTGTTTGTGGGGTGCACTGTAACATGTGTTAATGCTTCGTTTTTAAAAATTGCATTATTTTTCATATATTTTACCTTTATTCTACACTGCTCTGTCCCTCCTTGTAAAACGGTCTGATGGTTTCCGGGTTCTGTGAAGCCAGTCCCTCAAAAATAGCAATGGGCTCAGATTGGTTAGCTGGCCCAGTGTGTTGTGATTCGCTAACCGCCTAGTGCACGTTTTTCGGAAACGTCACGCCCCTTACCTTACCAGTAGTCTGTGCTTTGGTGGTATTAGAAACAATGGCGTCAATAAAACCATACCAATTTGAGCCCGAATCGGACCCAGAAAATTTTAGTGAAGATGATCGAGCAGAACCTGTTTAAGAACGACTGTTAAACGACGTTTCAGAATGGTATGTTTTTTGTTGTTGTTGTTGACTCATACTTTTAGATACGTTGTTATTTAATTGGACTAATTATAATAGTTGATGTTTAATTTATAACAATAATAAGTGTTTGTCTATTAACAAAAGTGTATTCAAGAACCTTTTATTTAAAAAAATATTTTATTAGGTGTACATGTAATAACTGCAAAATGCCAACTGAAGAGGAAAACATCTGCTGCAAAGAAATACAGAAGGTAGTGTAATAAGCTAGTACCAATATTATGAATAACGTGTTAATAGTTCTGTATAATCCTTTTTCATATTTAAAAGGCTAACATGGGTTAATTGTACAGTATGTACTCATTGTCTTACATTACTGTTTAGGTTGTAAACTAATGATGGAGGTTCCAGACCCTCCAACATGTATGGTTGAGCATCCAGGTTTTGAACCAAACTGCTTAAATCCATATACTTTACAAAATATCAATAATATTTACAGAGCCGACTATGGACCAGTGGAGCTTGAAATGAAGAGGAGTAAGTATTTATTAAATTTTCTGAAATTATGTTGTGTAAAATAATATAAGTAAAAAGACAACAGATACAAAATAGATTTACACAAGACATGTTATTCAAAGACAAAAACTATCAAAATATCAATTTTTATCAAACATATTTTCACATCACATACACATGTTTCCAATATACCACTGGTTTTATATACAATATTGAGGTTTTCTATTCCTGCTATAGGCGCTTCGTATCTGGCCTATGCAGCTTTGTCAGCTGGTGCTGGGGCTACCTAGGCGTAGTGTGAGGGTTGTCATCCCATCATGTGTTGTTAACCGATCCCCTACAGTTTCCTGATCCAGCAGGACGGTATGTTGGGTTCCGCCACCCCTCGACTGAATCGTGACACACGGTGGGCAATCACCTCTTCTTTGGAGGGTTTTCAAACTGTGATGACAGAGAAGGTGGAATGGGGATTGCGTGCAGCTCTTCCCGTATGGTTGGGTCCCCGAAGACTTTATGTATCAGAAGGCTCATAAGGTCATCGACATAGTTTGTAACAAAACAGAATACTGAGTCACTCTATGGTTTTACATAATTACTGATAAATAATTCGATCCTTTGTTTTATAATTAACATTTGTGTAATATTTATAAATATTTTTTGTAAGCTTATATTTATTTTATTATAGTTTTTTTTATATTTGTTAATAAAACATATTTTACAACTTACTGTATGTTGGTTCTATTTTCACTGGCTTTGCTGTGCATTCCCCTTTTTGGACTTTGGAAAAATGAACTTATACACAGCCTGTCCTTCAGTTGTTGTTGCCTGCTCACGGTTAGCATTTTCATTATAGTGCATCGCTGCAAGATACAGCCTGTAATCATTGCACAATCCATAAAATATAAAATGATTAGTAGACTGTATTGTGACAAATAAACAAACAATTCAGAATAAGAGACAAATGTTCAATCAATTATAATGGTTTCTTTCTTGTAAGAAAGGCTCACAGTCGCACAGTCAGTCAAGAGAATGTGAGAGTGCTCTCAAGATGGGAGGCTTTCTACCTCTTTATATCTCTGCTACTCATAACATAGATAACATAGGGCAACAGGCAAGGCTCCTAACCTATTGAACCTTTTCTGCCTTATTAGGAAAGAACATTATTTATTATAGGGAAATATCATTAATATTAATAAAATAATGAATAAAAAAACATTTCCATAACAATTGTTAGAAACAATGTTTATAAATATCACTGAATATGTCAAAGATTATTACCTGCACAACATTCCAATGAAAGGGAAAATCACATTCTTTGGGGCAAAACACAAAATCAGACTGTGGAACGCTCCAGTGATGATGTCTGAAAGTGGTGGCTGAGCTTTTCTATATCCTTGAGAACTCTCTTGTTGTATAATAGCTTTTCCACTTTATGGAGCGCTATTGATCCTGTAACCAAACAGATAAAATAATATGTAGAAAATCTCAATTTTACCAGTTTACTGTCATTTTATTGTCATTTGTCTCTCTATACAGTCATACCTGGTTGGAACCATTTTTTGGATCCCTGGAAACTTTGTCTGGGTGTTCACACTTGGGAAGAGGTGGTTATCATGAACATGTACATTTTGTATGTGGTTCTGCAGTGAATTCCACTTCGCCACCTTTCTGGCCCAGACTCAGAGGAAATCGCACTCCAGTAAACATGGTTTTGATGCTGTGCAACCATTTTTTCAGCACCTGCAGTCCTTCATTTTTGAAAGTTTGTCAAGTTTCTTAGATAAACCTATACAAAGTAAATGCTTTGTTGTACAATCATTATTTCAAGATAATCAAATTACCCCAAAAATAAAATTTACAAGTTAGGTTGAACAGTTAAACACAATTAATTTAACAAGAATCAACTATGTATTTGATTAATAATACAAAGATAATTAATTACCTTTCTCAAAGTGCCACACGTCCATAGAACTGAGTGATATTGCGGTCCCTCAGGTACTTCTGAATCTGCGGATGGCGATCGGTGACTATGTAGTCAACAGCTAAACCATTAGACTCCAGCTTATCGAGACAACGCTTCAATCCTTCCTTTTCCATATGATAACTGCCACCAACCTCGTTGCTCTGTTGTTGGTACACAACATTTCAAATGAAAGAGTATAAACAATAACAGATTAAAGAAAGTGTAACAATTTTTTTTTTTTTTTAAATGCTTAGGAATTACTAACCTGAACTAGTTGAAGATCCAGAATTTTGTTGGTTTCCATGTGCATAATGGTGTAGCTGCCAAATTTGGCTGAGTGTCCTATTGTAAACATCAATCATATAATAGAACATAACTGAGAACATCAGGATCATAATATTTTAGGAAAACTCAAAGACTATAAAATAAACAGCGTGAATTTTTTTATATACTTTAAATGTACCTGGCGTGTCAGCACGCATATCTCCAGCCACAGCAACATTTCCTCCCTCTTGCAGCTGTCTTATAAGATTCAGTTGATCTTGGTTCCACTTGTGTATTATGGTAGGCTCAATGAAATTCCTGGCATGAATCCTAAAAGTTACAAAATGCATCATCTGGAGCTTCATGGCCTTGAAAATCTATTAACATAGAAATCAAATAACATTGATACAGTACATACATACTGAAACAACACAATACTTTTTTGTGAATTTTATTGTAATTGTAATACCTTCTCTAGTTGTTTAAAAGATCCACCGGTAAAATACGTTGCAGCAGACAATAGCAGGTTTCCAAGTGGGGTACTCCTACAATGGGCTGGCTCTGCCACTGTCTGTGGTAGTTACACTTTTCACAAAGCTGGGTGAATGCAACAAAAGTCCCCTTCGTCTGCTCTGGACAACACACTTTGTCTTACAAACTGGACAGGACACAAACAGTCTCAAGACAGCTTTCAAAAAACAATGTATTTATTATCGCTGTGGTCGGTTGTGGATCTATCCTAAGGTAATATAAAAGAATAAATATTAGTAAGTTGCTTTCATGTTATATATATTTTAAACACAAATTTATTGGTAAAAATGTGGTAAATATGTATTTATATCTTACCAATTCTGATTCTTCAGTGACAACAGAATCTGGGTTATATGTGGAATCATTGGGTTCGACATTTAATTCTGATTCTTCTTCCTCATCTAACACCAGAGCGAGGTCTCTTGCTGGGCCTGAAGACTGAGCCCTTACTGGTGTTGAAGACAGCTGCACATCAGGAAACATGTCAGTTGTTTGGGTGCCCACATCATGACCATAATATGTTGCCTGAATGCCTAAAAGTACAAAAAAAAGGAAAAAATACAATTACTCATAACCATCTGTCATGCTATTACAATTTTTTTTACAGTGAGAAACATAAGCCACTTTCTAATACACATAATTTTCAGTAGCCGGTATAACAATTATAATAAAAAACAATATGTACTAGTACTGCATATGATAAAGTAACACATAAACATTTAATGTCTGTATTTAATACCTTTGCTCCTTAAGTGGAAATTGCTCAGTGTACCCATTGAAAGTTGTGTGCCCACTGATCGCATCTTTGGCTTTATCTCTGTGGCTACAGTTTCAGTCTCTATAGGGTCTGACTGACATCCAACTTCATGAAGTGTAGATGTAGTGGGGAACTCTTGGAACTCGAACCCTGCTGAGATGTTGTCTGTAAGAAATAATGACAATATGTAATCAATGATCAAATTACAGCTTAAAACATACATTTGACATGTAAAGAGAGTGGAAAAAATGAATTACTTGATAATAATCATTAGACCACAAAAAAAAGCTTCATAAGCAAGAATTTCATATAATTGTTCTAACAAATTATATTACAGTCCTCAAAGAGATTTTTTTTAAAAAATTTAAAGACTGCGGATCTATAGTAATCGCTACTGAATGGAACAGTTACTTTTGTATTTTTAGAACGATAATAGCCAAATATCTGTCGCAAGAACTATTAACCCAAAACGAACACTAAACATTGGCTTTACTACAGTAGACAAATCAAACACAGAACCATGTTTAGCATGCCTGCAGAAAAAAAACATGTAGATAAACAAGACATAAAAGCTCCAATCAAAGAATAATATACACTAATTCCAAGTTCGCTGTTGAGATTAAAAAAAAGTTTGTAACGTTAGGTGTTTGTCGGATAACGTTAAGTATGAATGAGCATTTAACAAACTGGTTTGCAGAGTCAAACAGCGTTGTCATTTGTTCACTTTCTTGCTACAACGTACAATTAACAATACAAACTATCACAGTAAAACACAAGGACGAAAAATAAATCATACTTACAGGTTGTGGCCCGTAAACAGCTTCTGTTTTTAAAGTTGGAACTGCTCCATCTTTCAGGACAAACCGTTGTGCAAATCCTGCATTGAACTCGCGAAGATTGTGGAAGCTTTCCTCCGTAAAATGTGCAGCACAGAGAGCGAGATTTGGGTAATAATTATGAGGGACCGAGTTAAAATAAATTTTAACCATTGATCCCTAACTTCCCGTCCTTAGGAAGGCTGAACAAAGTGGACCTGCAATCCGGATGAAAATAACAGCGTTTCGTCGGCATCGCGGCAACGACACTCCAGCCTACTAACTACATCACAACAACTCTTCTCCACAGCAATATAAAATGGCCTCGCCCCCTTATTTAATATTCTCGGAGGAGGGTTTATGTAAATATTGGGCTTAGTGACGTCAGCAACCCTGGAGGAATGTCGTGTAGTCCCTACCGGCCGTTTGCTGTAGTCCTTAGAAATTGATTTTTTAAAAGCAAATATCTCCCTTTGCTTAAAACTTTGAACGTTGTTACTTTGCAGGTGTTGTTTATGCTCAAACAGGAACATTACACACTAGCTAAAGTTAGAAAAGTGAAATCGTGTTTTACCACCCTTTAAGATTAAAAAGACAAGCTAAAATAGTCTAACAAAGAAAAATGTGAATATTTATTAATGAACCATGTTGAAAAATCAGCCTATTTGAAAAAAATATTGTTGATGCTATGGCTAGCTAACTAGATAGCTGATGCTAATTTGAGGTAATTTTTAAATATAGGTCCAAATATTTGTATTCAACCACTGTACACTGTCTGAAATTAGTTATAAAGTCCTAAATGACCATAAAGAGTTGGGAGAAAATCAGATGCGTGTCAGATCCGCTTTAGGTGCATCAGATTTTAAAGAGACAGCATGCTTTTGAAGGAAACCCCAGTAGTCTGTCATTGATGTAAATAAAAAAAATAAAAAGAGAAATCACTCACTGCTCTGCTGGCTGGTTAACTTTTGTAACTAAAATAAAGATTAATCTATATAGTTAATGCATATACTGTACAATTAATAGTTTATGTGATATAAATTGTTGTTATAGGCCTAGCCTATTGTTATATTTTTCAGATTCTATTAAATATTAAAATAATGGCTTTCAATTATACTGTAATGTTGAATGGCTATAATTAATGGCTAAAATTGAGGGGAAATGCATTTAATAAAGACATCAGTAACATTATTGGTATCAATGATACTGGACTTTATTAATAATAGGCTGCTTAGTAAAAGATGCCATTAAACACATATTTAAAGAGACCATCTTTATGTTGTCTCTGTTAATTTGGAGGTTCAATGTTAAATCATGACAGCATTAATATATTAATAAGCAATTAATCGTGATTAATTACAGAAAATTGTGATTAGTTAATTTTTTTTAATCGCTTGTCAGCACTAATTTTAACCTTTTATAGATGTTACTGTTGGTATATTAGTTAATTTTACTGCTGAATATGCATTTCAGTATAATTTCTAATTTTAAAGGCCCAGGAAGAGACTGGGACAGCTCCTTGGCCCCATTCAAATATTCCATTTGATAATCCAGCCCTCAATTAACCTTACTGAATAGCCCTGAGCTATACAGTTTCTAACATCTTGTTTTCTCTGTTTTCCTTAATTTGCAGTTCTAACACATCATTCTAGTATTATACTATAAATCCAGATTGTGGCACAACAATATAACAAGCAATTACAAAATTTAACATGCAGCTTAAATGAGCTTTGTTTGCGTTTCCCATAATTTCTTGAAATAACTAAAATGGACAAACAGAACAGGATAACAATCTTTTGACTTATCTTTTTGTGTTATGCTGATCAAGGGGTATGCACTGATTAGCCACAACATTAAAAGCACCTGCATAATATCTTGTAGGCAGCCCTTGTGTTGCCAAAACAGCTCTGAAGCATCAAGGTATGGACTTCACAGACCCTCTGAATCCCATGTATCTGGCACCAAGACATTAGCAACAGCTCTTTGATGTTGTGAAGTGTGCCTCCATGGATTGGATTTGTTCCTCAAAACACTCCTGAAAAATTTTGAACAACACACCCGCCATCCAACTGATTTAAAAGAAAACATGATGACTCAGAAAAGGCAACCTTCTTTCATTGCTCCATGGTCTAGTTCATAGGCCCTTTCGGTGCTGGAAATGGGACATCATGGACACTCTGACCAGTGTATACCAGTCTATGACCTTATACCCACCAATCTGCCAAGTACTGTGTGTTCTGAAACCTTTCTATCATGGTTAGCATTAAGTTTATCAGCAATTTTTAGCTCGGTAGCTCTTGTGTGTAGCGGACAAGATGCCTTTGCTTCCCACATGATCCATGAGCCATGTCACCCATGACCCTGATGCTGGTTCACCAGTTGTCATTTCTTACTGCTTTTGGTAGGTACTAACCACTTGCAGGTTTGCAATGCACAGACTTTAGATTAGGCCCTTCTTAATGGAACATGCTGCACAGCTTCTTGTCAGGCCCTTGTCCTTTCTAAGCTGGAGTGTTTACAGCCTTCTTCTGGCTGAACTTCCAAAATGTGCAATCAACCCCAGATTAACCAGAACAAAGCACAAGACTTGTTTTCAATAAACCTAATAAAGCCTACATCACTTCTCTTTATCTCTCTATTGCTTGCGGATCGCATTTTTCTAGACACTAATGCTTACATACAGAACAGCCACGGGCTCCACACCCTCCCTACTTCCATTCACTCTTACAAGTAGTAAACCCCTCCAGAAGCCTGTGAATTCAGTGCATTGGTAGGGCTCATTCCATAACAGATGTGCACAAATCACTTTCCAGAATGTTTTCTTTCACTAGATCCTTGCTGGTGGAATCTTCCTGATTCCATCAGACGAGTCAAATCACCTGACAATATCAAGAAACAGCTGAAAACTCATCTCTTCTTGAGCACTTAATGGCATCCTGCTGATTTAAAAGAGAAGAAGAAAAACAAAATTATTTTTCTATGCTTTCACTATTCCTATATTCCTTTTCCTTGCTTGTACTACTGTTTGAATCTTTGTACTGCTAGCACTTCTTGTGGTATTGCCTCATAAATCACTTGTTATTCTATTGTAAAAGATATAATCAATGTTATTCATTTTCTCCTTTCAGAGTTTTAATATTATGGTGATCAGGTGTAAGCCCCTATCTATGCAGCACTATATGAGCTTAAATGGGATCATCATCCAGATAGTGGTTTTGCAAAGCCGAAGCATCTGCTGTAGAAGCGGTGAGCAGCAGGATGTCGACAGTTGAGCTCCAGCTCCAGCTCCTGACTGTAGTTCTTCACCGGTAACACACAAGAACGGCACACCCAACCGAGAGCTCACCTCCTGCACCTGCAGACACAAAACAACACCTCACTCTCTCTAGGTCCTGTAGCAACAGACATCTGATCATGGACCAGCGTCTCACCTTCGACTTGATGTAGGAACTTGCATAAGTGTTTTGAAGGTCCTTCTGCACATGAGGGCATGCTTCATCTACTTTTGTCATCAAGGCGATCTGAGGAATGGCTAAAAATTTTTTAACAAACTTTCAGCCCATCATGGAACATTGTGCATTGGCCAGAGTTATGCAAAATGGTCTAAAATTTGGTTAGTTAGTTACACCAGTGAGTTTATTTGACTAGTATAGAATTAAGTTTTCCTGTAGTTTGTCAGACATGGGGAGATTTTGTTGGTGTCTATCCCTACACCACACAGTGGATCTTCTCCTGAAGAGATGCAGGTCTGGAGGCCTTTTGCTCATCAGGTTGAAGCGATTGCTTGGGGTTGAACTGTAACAAGAAAATTTAACAGAAAGTATATTAAAGAATATCTTAGACAGAAAGTATATTAAAGAGTTAGGTGGTCTAGTGGTTTGAGAGTTTGACTCCTAACCCTAAGGTTAATGGATTAGAGTCTCAGGCCAAGCAATACCTGACTGAGGTGCCCTTGAGCAAGGCATCCGAACCAGTGTGTTCACTGCTGTGTGTGTGCACTTTGGATGGGTTAAATGCAGAGCATGAATTCTGAGTATGGGTCACCATACATGGCTGTATGTCCGCGTCACTGTCACTGTCTACTATGTAGCTTATATTTAAATTAGTCATTTTGTACAATGCACTTATGTATACATACATGTTTTACATTGTACTTATATTTTTATATTTATATTTATATATTTATATTTAATTACATCTGTAATTAATTTCTGTAATTTCTGTAATTACATTTTATAATTACACTGTTGACCCATCCCATTACACCTTAACCCACCCTTAAACCTACCCATACCACCAAACCTGTCCCTAACCTTACCTATATCTAGGGCCCTATGATTTCGCTGATGTGGAAAACGCAGGGACGGAATCATGGAATCGAGTCATTAAAATGGAATTCACAGTTTAGCGTGGAATTCGCGAATTTGTCAAATTTTGAATGAATTAAACAAAAGTAGGTCATTACACTTAAATCGAAAGCATGACATGGATTAATATCTGTAACCATTAAGCCCGTAAAAGTCGATTTAAATATGAATCCTGCATGTTTTGCTTGTGTCTGTTAATGAATGGGCCAGAGCGCGGGTTTAATTCATTACACCACATACTGAAGCCAGCGTAGCAGCTTGCAGTGATTTCAGCGTCTGCATTCTCACTAAATGAGGGATGTAAACATATGAACAACATCTCAGAACTGCTATGAGAGAGCCTTCATGGAGCATATGACTGTTTGATTTGAGTAAAACTAAGCGTCATATCACATACACAGAACTGTAAAAGGTATTCCCGGCAACCCGTCAAAATAAAAGTCGGTTTGATTTGAGTCTATTTTTTCAGTAGAATGTCATAGCCTACTTCTGCTACTAAAATGAAACTAACATTATTTTTTAAGGAATAATCACACAACATTTCTTCCATGTTTAAATTTTAAAAGTAAATCCCCTTTGTTTGCCAAAAAAAAAGTTTGCTTAATTTTCAGTAATTAAAAGATAAATGAAATTAATATTTCATGCCTTGATTTGATAACCAGAAAAATTTAAATACACAACACAGAATTTTTGGGGAAAAAATAACAATAAAAAAAAATATGGTGAGAAAAAATAAAACATTTCACTGTAGGCCCTAAGCGTAATTTTTGTTAAACTTTTATTAAATTGATGTGAAAATCTGTAAGTTTCATGGTTTTAATTAATTAGACTTGCTTTTCATTAATAAACTTTAATTTAACTATTAAAAAGGGTGGAGGAAAATTAAAACTGAAAAAAACAAAATCAGAAAAATTTAAATGGAAATAGCGAGATTTGGAAAAAATAAAGCGAGTTTCATAAGACCCTATATATCCAACCACAATAACAGCAAAAGTGTTTTGCAATACAATATAAACACAATAAATACATTGTACTTATTTTTTTGATGCAAATTACATAGTAGTTAAGGCCACTTAATATAAAGTGGGACCCATTCTGGAATAAGTGAGCCTTCTTTATGCTCTTACTTTATAAGCGGTCCTGGTATGTGACCTTGAAGAATGTTGCTGATCTCCCTCAATATCCAGTCCTGCACCTGACTGCTCCTCGAGTCCATGGTGTCACACAACACAAATTGCAATGGCTTTCTCTCACAACCGTCTTTCACTGGATATATGCTGAAACTACCAACCAAGAAGAAAATCACATCAAGATCTTAAGTCATCGAGATGTTCTTCAAACTAATGAGAGACTTATGTTGGAAACATTGAATCCTATTGATTTTGTACCTGTGTGGTGACACTAGTGCCTGCAGATCCTGACTATGGCTTTGCTGGTCCGCAGTGACCCATAAATATGGAGTTGATGGAGTTGAAGAAACTGGATTTTCCAGCACCTACAGGACCGATCATTAGGATTCTGACACGACTCTGAGGCGACATCAGGGGTTTATAATTCCTGATCATATCTATGACTTTTCTTTTTTGTCTACAAAACATCACAACTTCATTATTGACAACTGCTATATGAAATCAACCAAAATAAAATAACACTGAGTGGAAACATACTTTTCTGTCCAAAGAATATTCCTCCATGGCTTCTCTTTTACACTAACCTGAAGGACTGGAAAAGTTTGAACAAATATTATTGTAGAGCGTCACGTTAAGCAAATGTTAATAATAGAAACAGTATAAACTAATAAATAGAACAATAGAAACCAAAAAATTTAAATGACTGGACTTAATATATGATACACATTTTTTTTCTGATGATTGACTTACTCTGTTTGACTTTGCCCTCCATTCAGTCGGTTAGTGTTGCTCCCAAACAACTTTGCATCAGTAAAACTGAATAATCCCCCTGATTTTCCACAACTGGTTGATTTTCATAGCAAAAGCAACTGCCCCAAAAGTTGGGCCCTCAGCATCATCATATTCATATTGTCCACTGTTCACTTTGATGGGAAGGGGTTCCATATCTAATGCTGAACAGGAAAGCTTCATTATCGTAATTCTCCCACTCTGAGCAAATCTCACTGTATATCCACCAAAGATGTAGCCTGAACTGTTGTAGGCTAAATTATGTGGGACCCCGGGTCACATCTCTGATGAAAGTCAAAACTTTATATCCAGAAACTGAAGCTTTGTAGAAAGAGACGGCCACATTCCCCAACAGGTTACAGGCTTCTTCCTTTTGCTCTTCTGAAATCTGAAGCAATGGGACCTGTCTTCCCAAATCTTTTTTTTGCATTTTAAGACAAAACAATTTTTTTTATATATATATACACACACACACACATCCGAGGTGTAGGACATGTGGACCAAACAGGTGTCACCAACATCATCTCTCTCGGAAAGTGAAAAAACAAAACAGCAAAAGATGCATTGGACGGTTGGGAACGGTGTAGTGTAAAGGGAAAGGGTGTGATATGGTGAACAGTGTAATAAATGAGCAGTGTAAAAAAGTGAAAAGAAAAGTGATATGAAAATTTAATATAATATAAGTGAGTTTTATTAATGGGAAAACATTGGGAAAGGGTCGGAAAAAAATCTGGCTTATTTTGTTTTGTGTTCCCATAGAATTTAAATATTATTTATAAATTTTTTGACCATGTCTTACCTTTTGAAACTTTTTGGGCGTCCCTAAATCCCTACATGCACAATTCTCTGCCGTTCTTGTATAAATGGTATGGTGTGCGTTACGAAAATTCAAAAGAAAAAGTGCACTTTAAATAGCCGGATGATGCATTAAATAACCGAAAAAAACAAAGGCGTTTCTCGTGTCAGGATACTTCCGGCGCTGGTCCTTCAAAGTCACTGCCTTCAGAGGCTGGGGGGCTCCTCTAACTTCGGAGAAACGTAAATGGAACAGGCCAGCAAATGCCGTCATTGCGTCATTACGTCGTGAAAAGGTCCCTTTCGGCGCTGAAAAATGGAAGTCAATATGGGATCAGAATCCCAAAATGTATTGCAGTCATAGTCGAAAAATAAAAGCAAAATAAAACATTTAAAAACACTTAAAATAATAAGCCAAAACTGAAAAAAAATCAATTTTTTTTTTTAAATAACAAACCCGTCATGGATGAAAAATAATAACCCTGAATAAAATGTAAAATTTTAAAATTATATTACAAAACTGAAACATGAATTCAAAATTTTCCAAATGAAACAAAATCAGGTTTCCTGCTCCTTTATGTTATTTTTTTGTGTGCTTGTGATCTTTTCCCCTTTGCTCTTGTTTCCACATTCTGGCTTGCGTTTCTAAATGTTGCAGTTAGGTTTCATGTAAATCAGGGCTTCAGCGTCACCATTGGGCCACAAGTTCTTTGACAGCTGCTCCTCTAAAATCCCAGTCAAGGGGAGTTGGCGTACTCCAATCGACTGGTGGCTGTAGGGTGTGTGAAGCTGGATAACCAGCGTCCGGCAAATCCTGGGCGATCTCAGGTAATTAGCCATAAATATTTTGTTCATGGGTAAAAACATTCCCCTTTGTTGATAACTGCAAGCTCGGGTCCGTTGAGCCGCTAACCCGTGTCTTTTGTTTGGTTTAGTGAGCAATACTTTATATTTTTAGGCAGTGGGCTGCCTTAAATCCCGGGGATATTTGATCCCAACTTGTCAGTAAAGCGGTTCTGTAATCAGGGAAATCTTCACCTGCTTTCATGGAGCAGCATTTCTACACAGGCCGTTACCTCCGTGGCGCGGGTGATGGAGGGTTCCCAAAGGATAAATACATTTTTTATGTGTTATTTTGTGGTTGTAGCTAGAAGGGATAAAGCTACAGGAAAAATTAAATATTTTTTTTACCAATTGTTTGTTTTTTATTAAAGTTAACACCTACCCCAACCCCAAACCTCCACAGTAATGCAGATACATTAAAATCATTGTTTAGCAGAAAAAGGGCCGATATTGATGTGCGTAAAAAATTCGGACACCGCCTTCACTGACAAGGCCAGCATTAAATTGGGTGCAATTTATCGGCCCCTGTCCTAAAATAAAAATTTTCTAAACCAAACTAACAAGACACCTGTTACGAGTGATTGGCCTAATTGGACTACAAGCTTCAGAAAATAAAACACACAAAGTGAATGTTTCTGTACCCATTAACAAAATATTTATGGCTATACCAGTGCGTCCGGGTTGCCTTCAGACACTGGTTATCCATTCTCACAGTGATCTTCACCTATTAATCCCGGTTGGGACGCCGGAAAAAATGTCAGCGGGAGTGGGCGGGACGGGGGTTGTCTTTGATCCCAACTTTGTACAAAAATATAGCCTACCTTTAAAATAAACTAAAACTGTACTTATTTTTAACTTTGAACTCAATTCTACTTCCCCTGTGTCTTTATTTCTCCTCTGTCTGCTTTGGTGTGGCTGGTTCAGTAAACCTGCGCGTGAAGGACAGATTGTTAATGGCTGGTCTATTGGGAAACAGTGCCTACATCGGGCGGGCATCAAAAGCCAACTATTTCATAGACCTCAAATAAGCTTTACATTAAAAGATGTATGTAGTCCACAACTTTACATGGCGCTCAATCAATGTTAAACAGAAATGGCTATTGAAGTTGGGCAAACTAACAACAGCGCTCACGGGACAGATGGAGGCACCGGTTCTCACTGGCTCTTAAAATACCCGAATCTTTGGTCTACAGATAAAAGTAATAAATCTTTCGAATCCGAATTCATTTGTGTGCCTCAAATAGGGAAACGTTTTGCTTCTGTAAAATAAAAAAACAACGGTGGTTTCTTTGTCGGGTATTGAATTTGGCGAAACTTGAAACTCTGTGTATGAAAAAAAAATCTATAGACAAAAATGTCTACGCTCAAATGAAAAAAAAATAAAATGAAAACGTTTTGCATGGATGTTTTACATTAAATTAATGTGTGGCAATGTGGCATTAAGATTTTCAGTTCAATAAAATAACAAAACTCATTTTAATTTTTATTTAACTAAAGTGGGCATCTTTTACTGTTTTTTTTTTATGACAGATTCCCCAAAAAGAAATACAACATAGTGGGAGGGAACGTGAGTCATTCTTCCGGGATTGAAACGGGAAGGGATTTTCCCCAGTTTTTTGTGTGATTGGGACGGGATGGGATCTTATTTTGCGGGGTGGGACGGGGAGATTTTTTCACCCCTGTCACCCTCACTTCCACCTGCCACAGCCCAACATCGTCAAGGGGTTGACGTTCTCCGTGGCTCTTCGGCGGGTTGGGAAGGTGGCCTGGTTGCGGTCTCCTCCCCCCTTTCCCGTCCCAATACACTGAAAACCTCCGAAATCCTTCCTTTTTCTTTGGGATCCGCCAAAAAAACGGTGGCCCTTTGGGTAAAAAATTTGTTTTTTTTTTGAAACCTTTATGCATTACACCTCCCTTTAATTACCTAACGTTTATTTTTTTTTTTATTTTTTTGTTTGGCGTGTTATTATAATTTTTTTTCAAAATGTTTCAGTTTAACAATCGTCGAAACCCGTGTAAAATTTTAAACCGGCCCAACTTCGTTACGACCATTCAGAGTTTTCCCGGGTCAGTATTTTGGGAACTGAAACCCCTTTGTGGGACCCTGTTTTAATGCTTTACCGCGCTTTTTTGGTTCTTGATGATGACCCGCAATCTTTGGAAGAAAAGCGAGGCCCTTTAACGCCTGGCAAGGTTCTATTTCCAAAGGTTTTTGTTTAAAATGGGGAATTTGCTAAAGCCCAAACCCAAAAGCGGAAAAAGGACGGAAATGGGGGTTCAAACCAAAAATAGTTTAGGTTATTTAAAAGGTTTTTTAAAAAATCAAGTTTAAATTGATTTTTACGCCCTTAATTTGTGTGGAAAATTTGAGAATGGAAACCTGTTGGGCAAACCCCCGATTCTTTAACCTTTTTGGTTTATTGAAACTTTTATTTTGGTGTTATGATATTTTCTTGGGTTTTTTTTGGGCGCAATTCACGGTTTCTAAACTATTTTTGGTTTTTAAACAATATTTTTAATTTTACAGGGGGTGGGGTAGGGAAAAATTTTTACTTGGGAAAATTTGGGCTGGCGATCTTCTCAAAAATTAATATTTTTTAAAACATTTAATGGTTTGAATTAAAGGGTTTTCCAATCGTTTCAAGGAAAATTTGCCGTTGTCCCTAACCCAAATTTTATAAAAACTGTTTTTTGCATTTCCAAATCGCGGGAAATTTTTCCCCGGCTTTGGGGATGGCCTTTAAATAAAGCGCTTCCCGTTTCGGACCCCGACTTCGTTTCCCAAAGGTTTTGCCCTTCCCAAAAATATATGGCCCAAAAATCTGAAGGCTTTGCGCCCATGGTTACCTTTCGAAAAACCCAGGGGGTTTTCCCTTTGGTGATTTGGTGGGATTTCCCTGCTGGGCATTCCCCTTTTTACAAACCTCCCGGGCTGGCGCGATTGAAAAGGCGAACCCGAAATTCAATTGACGTGTTTTTGCGTTTGGGAAATAACCATTGGAAAAAAAAAAGAGGTCCCAAAATTAACAAAGGGATTTTTTTTTTAAAAAATTTTTTTCGTTTCTTTTAAATTTTTTCCCTTGTTTTTTAATTTTGTTTTTATTTAAAAAAATTTCTTTGCGTTCAGTTAAACCCAATGGTTTATTCTTTTTTTTTTGCATAACCTGTTTGGGTTTTCTTGTAAAGCGCCTGTTTTTCTTGTTTTTCTGGGTTAAATTCCCGTTTTTTCCCTTTTTGAAAACAAAACGAAATTTAAGGAAATGGTTAATTTACTTAAAAAATTTTGGCCCTTGATTTATAAAGTGGGTGGGGAAAAATAAAAAAATACGGTGGTTGTTAGCATAAAGCGTAATTTTATTTTATAATTTCCAAATCAAACTAGTAGGTCTTTTCTTAAAATTATTTCAGGGTTAAAAAATACCACTAAACCAAACAACAAGACACGAGAGGGCTATATCGACTACACAGAGCTTGCAGAAAATATCATAACACACAAAGGGAATGTTTCTGTCACGATTAACAAAATATTTATGGCTATACCTGAGATCGCCCAGGATTTGCCTGTTGACGCTGGTTATCCAGTTCACACACCTGCCACAGCAGCCACGAAGTCGCATTGAGTGACGCAACTCCCTGGACTGATTTCGGCCAGAGTAGCAGCGTCAATCTAGAACTTGTGGGCTCTAATGCGTGACGCTTGAAGCACCGCTCTGATTTACATGGAAACTCTAACTCGCAACTATTTAGAAACGCAAGTCAGAACGCGGAAAACAAGAGCAAAGTGGGAAAAGACCACAAGCACAAAAAAAAATAATCATATGAGCAGAAAACCTCGATTTGCTTCTATCAGTATTTGGAAAATTTGAATTCCATGTTTCAGCTTTTGTGCAATATAATTTTTAAATGTGTTTAGCATTTTTGATTCACGCTTTGAGTTATATTTTCGCGATCCATGACCGAGATTGATTTGTTATGTTAAAAAAAAAATTGTCATTTGTTTCTTTCAAGTTTTGTGCGTATTATTTTACATGTGTTTTTAAATGCTTTTATTTGCGTTTATTATTTTTCGATCTATGACTGTAATACATTTTACGGATTCTGATCCCATAGTGCAAACGCACTGGTTTGGTTTTGTTTTACACGGAGACGTATGAACGCCTCCGTTTGTTCCTGGTCCCTGTTAAAAGACAGAAAGCTATGAATAATGCTGTGAATGGTATAATGGTATATATTAACGTAAATTACTTTGGACAACTTAACTTGTTATTTATAAAAGAAATGCGGTGGACGGGCAACCTGCAAAAAAAAAAATGACAGGTCCGGTTCAGTTAGCCATCAATAACGTAATTTGTATTTGTATAATTTATAACATCAATACGGTAGTAGTTTGTAACTGGCATTTAAACGTAAACTTTACTTATATTCAGGGCGTTGCACAAGATCCCAGGCACTATGCATAGGCAGTCCTGATGGGCCCCCCATGAAAATATCCAGGTAAAATAAAATATATTCCAGACTTTTCAAGGGGCACTCTCTTCCTTTGAGTCCTGGTAATCAGTACTGGTTTTACCCCAGTCCGACACCCTGCTTATATTTACTACAATTATAACAAATGTTTGGTAACGTAAATACATATTAAAAGCATACCAGCTTAAGCTTAATGTCCCGACATTTTTGACTTTTTTTGAACAAGATAGCAAAGCTGCGCATAAGGATTGTGGGTGATTTGAGAGCTGAAGAGCTTCTGTTCTTAATTGGCAGCAAACTCGCCTGACCTTAACCCCATAGAAAATCTATAGGGTATTGTGAAGAGGAAGATGCTATATGCCGACGCAAGAATGCAGGAAGAGCTGAAGGCCACTATCAGAGCAACCTGGGCTCTCATAACACCTGAGCAGTGCACAGACTGATCGGACTCATGCCACCCGCATTGCTGCAGTAATTCAGGCAAAAGGAGCCCCAACTGAGTATTGAGTGCTGTACATGCTCATACTTTTCATTTTTATACTTTTAGTTGGCCAAGTTTTCTAAAAATCCTTTCTTTGTATTGGTCTTTAATAATATTCTAATTTTCGAGATACTGAATTTGGGATTTTCCTTAGTTGTCAGTTATAATCATCAAAATTAAAATAAATAAACATTTTGAAGTATATCAGTGAGTGTGTAATGAATGAATATAATATACAAGTTTCACTTTTTTGAATGGAATTAGTGAAATAAATTACCTTTTGATGATATTCTAATTATATGACCAGCACCTGTATATCTATGGTTAAAACACGGAAAGTTAGGTCAAATGCTTCACTGATCCCAACTCCAAACGTTCAATTTGATGAAACCTTATGGATTTTCCCGTAGATGGCAGTATAAACTCATAAATGTAATTCATTGCATTTTAAACCTAATTCAAACAGACTGGCAAATGTCCTGGCATCTATTTTGATGACGCGCTCATGCTAGCTTCTCTCGTTATTAATTTTTATTTTTCGTTGTCTTTGTTTGCATCGATGCAAGCCCACTATGTATTGCTTTTTACTCTGAAGTGTTATGCTTGATGAAATAAATGTAATTTATCAACACAAACCTTCTTTTGTAATGATGTAAAAGTTTTACAGTAAAACTGTACACATTATTGTATATATGTATGATTATTTTCTTAGTTCTCACATTAGTTACATTTGTACATACAATGTTCTGTAACTTTCTTTATCGCAATGTTAATGGACATTAAAATGATATCAGAGTAAAATAATATTATGTTCCAAAGTAGAATCCAATAATGGGCAGTGAAAGCGTGTATGATATTCCAGTAAACATATTCACTAAAATAATAACAAAAATATTGCATGAAAAGCCTTGATCCTGTTGCATTAGATTTAGAGGGTTTATTAAGACAATGCCATTTTCATCCACCTGTCTGGATTATAACCCCAAAGAGTCACTAAAATGGGTCTGATTTATATTAACAATTCGGTATGTAAAATGCTACGTTTCATTCTACCAGCTCAGACAGATTTAGTATTTAGTTTTTTTTTTTATTTTGGTGAGGCTGTTTTCATCCACTGCCTGGATTCTATCCCCTATTTCTTCTGTTTGAATACCCAAAGAGTCACTAAAATGGGTCTGATACATCTGCACCAGCAATACTGTTCAGTGCAACATTTTATTCTACTATAGTTTACTTTGATTCACACAGCAGCTGTTTTTTCGTGAGGGTAATTCTTGAGCTTATGCAAGTATGAACTTTATCTGTTTAACACAGAAAAGAAAACACTTAATATAGCTGCAAGCAGCGATGCAGGCTCAAGCCATCAGCAAAACACCGCCCGGTGGTATCAGGAAAATTTGCCCAGCTGGGCACATGCATTAAGTAACTCTGTGGCAGTCTGGTTTTAAGGATTCAGCAAATAAAGGGTTAATCAAACCATCAAGACTCATGAAAGACACACACACACACATAACAATATATAAAACTTTAGTAACACTTTTAATAAGGTTTCAGTTATTAACATTAACTATATTAATTAACATGAACAATAATTATATAGCATGTCAATGTCAGTTAATAGTCAAAACTTAAAAAAAAAAATCTGTTAACATTAGTTAATGCACTGTGAACTAAAATCAACAAACATTAATAAATTCTGTGAAAATATATTGTTCATGTTCATTTACTAATGTTTACAAATTACACCTTATTATAAAGTGTTACTAAAACCTTTATTGATTTACACTGTGTGCACAATTATTAGGCATGTTGATATTCTGATTTTTTTCCAAGCATATTTTACCAATTCCCAATGACATCAATCTTAATAACTACCATTAATTTTGTATTCAATCATTTTATGAGTGATATATAATTGTCCCTGAAGGCTGGAAGAGAAAAACTCCTTATATTCAGGTGTGCAGAATTATTAGGCAATTCTTTTTTTACAGATGAAATGAGCCAAAAAGAGTTGTAACTCAGACTGAAAAGTCAAAATTATTAAATCCCATGAGAATTATTCAAAACTATTGCAATACAGAAATTGACAGGTGGAGAAAAGACACAAGTTAACTGCAAAGAATTAAGAATTAAGACTTTTCAGAATAGAAGATGGAATAAAAATGAGCTTTTAAGAGTAACTTTATGGAAACTAAAATAGACAAATATGCAACTAACCATCATAAAAATATTACATGATGCTGTTTACACATTACTTTCACTGAAAAAAAAAAAAATCTACAATATATATCCATCTTACCATAAGGAAAATTCAAAACCTCTCTACAAAAAATAATTACTTTCAGTGATATGTTATAACATCTGCAGAACAGTATGTTATTTTTTTGCTAATTTTATCAGTAAAGAAAACATGCCTAATAATTCAGCACTCCTGAATATAAGCAGTTTTTCACTTCCAGCAATAATGGACAATTATATATCACTCATAAATGATCAAATACCAAATGTATGTAGTTATTAAGACTGATGGGATGTGGAATTGGAAAAATGTGCTTGGAAAATATCATCAGAATATCAAGTGCTCTAATAATGATGCACGCGTGCATAGCATGTTTAATGATTTTATTGATCTATAAGCATTTGTGAAATATTTTTGCCGGCATTACAGCTTAGTCTTCATCTGTGAGCTGAACTGTTTTACTGTTACATCCGGAGTTTGTGTAAATTCAGATACATGTCATGTCACAGGATGTCATAGGTCAGTATTTAAAATGAGTTTGAAATTATTATTATTATTATTTTATTATTATATATAACCATGCAATTATATATATGTATATATATATATATATATATATATATATATATATATATATATATATATATAAGCCTATATTAGGGTGTATTGATTCATCGATATGGATCGATGCATCGATAGCACCTAAAAAAAAACACCTAAATAACCTTTGTAAAATCAAAAGCGATTAATCTATATTTAGTTTTAGACAGCTAAGACTATGCAGTTATTTACATTTGATATATTAGGGTGTATTGATTCATCGATATGGATCGATCGATGCATCGATAGCTACGCACAATATCGATATCTGTTATATAAATAGGCAGCTTATTTCACACTGTCTACATTTTCACATAATGTCCGTCAACGGGTGCATTCTCGTTCAAACTCACCGATTAGGACTCGGTATAAGGCACAAGGTGAGCATATAAGACGCTCGGATTGTTCGCGGAACAGTCGAGCGCTGTGTGAGTTTTCACCGCACACATCTGAAGCGCGTGCAGCACAGACAGCCGCACGCGCTGAATACTAAACTGAGCTATCTTCCGCTTTTTTGTGCATGGATCAATAAATACATAATAACATCTAAATGCGCTTTTGGGGAATATCCTAGTAAACACAGTCAGTTAGGCATATTTCTTAATGTTAACAGTTCAGAAAAAAAAAGGCATGTGTATATTAAACCCGTGATTGGTTCTTAAAGGTGAAAGCAAACAATAATAAATCTAATGCTGTCAAAGAAAATACAAGTGCTCACTGCTTCTGACTAAATAACCTTTGTAACATCAAAATGATTAATCTATATTTAGTTTTAAACAGTGAAGACTATGCTGTTATTGGGGCTCAAGCCTGGAGGCTGAGAGCCCTATTGTTTCCTTAGGATTATTTAGGGCCGAGAACCGATGGTGTGAGGACCCTCTTTATCTCTTTGTTTATTATTAGGCCTGAGCACCGATGGTGTGAGGACCCTCTTTATCTGCTTTGTTTATTATTATTATTTATTTTCTTCTTCTTCTTCTTCTTCTCCAAAATGAATCGCATTTTTGAGGGCCTAAACATGCTCGAAAAGTCCTGAAACTTTGCACACGTCAGACCTGGTGAAAATTTACGTCTGATATAGGTTTCAGAAGAGGGTGTGCAAAATGGCTCGACAGCGCCACCTACCGTAAAAAAATCAACAGCCCTCGAGCTGTGTTTCACGACATGCACGAAAATTGGCACACATATGTAAAGCATCAGTACCTACAAAAGACTCTTGGAGCAATATCCGAAACCCAACAGGAAGTCGGTTATTTTTAATTTTATGAGCAAATTTTGCATCATTTTGTCATTTGCATGCCTTGTATTTTAACGAACTCCTCCTAGAGATTTATTCAGATCAACACCAAATTTGGTATGCCTAATCTAAAGGCCTTTGCGATGTTAAATTGCGAAAATCTTGAGTTTTGGAAGGCGTGTCCGTGCTGCCTGCTAATTTCGATGATTCGCCATGGAAAATGAAGTTGCTATAACTCAGACATACAATGTCCAATCTGCCCCAAACTTCTCATGTTTGATAAGACTCCTGACCTGAACAGATTGATATGCCCATATTCAGTTATAGTCATAGCCACCTACTGGCAACAGGAAGTGACATATTTTACACTGTAACAAAGTACCCGAGAATTTTATGACATAATTTTTTTTCAGTCATTCTATTCTAAAGGCCTGTGCGATGTTAAATTGTGAAGATCTTGAGTTTTCAGTTAAGAGGTGTCCATGGGCCGTCACAAATTCGATGTCTCGCATGGCATAAAAGTTATTGTAACTCAGGCATAAAATGTCCGATCTTCA